>JAECUM010001024.1:0-106119 GCA_016617855.1 Megalonaias nervosa | reverse complement strand
AGTGAACTATCAGATTGTAGTTCCAAAATCTTACAGACAGGAAATACCTAGTTTGGCCCATGAAACTCCTCTGGCTGGTCATTTAGGGATAAATAAAACTTATAACAAGATCTTGACTCACTTTTATTGGCCAAAAATCAAAAGTGATGTTTGTAAATTTTGTAGATCTTGTCATACTTGTCAAATGGTAGGAAAACCCAATCAGAAGATACCTAAGGCTCATCTGCAAACTATTCCTGCATTTGATGAACCATTTAGCAGAATTATGGTAGACTGTGTTGGTCCCTTACCTAAGACCAAGTCAGGCAACCAATATTTGTTGACCATTATGTGTATGTCAACAAGATTCGCAGAGGCAATTCCTTTGAGGAATATTAAAAGCAAAACCATAGTAAAAGCTTTGATAAAGATTTTTATTCAATTTGGCCTTCCTAAATCTGTCCAATCGGATCAAGGGTCAAATTTTATGTCTGGAATTTTCCAGCAAGCTATGCATGAATTAGGCATTCAACAATTTAAATCTTCTGCTTACCACCCTGAGAGCCAAGGGGCTCTAGAAAGATTTCATCAGGCTTTGAAGAATATGATTTGGTCATATTGCTTTGATACGAGTAAATATTGGGATGAAGGTATTCATTTACTTTTGTTTGCTGTTAGGGAGTCCATTCAAGAATCTTTAGGATTTAGTCCCTTTGAACTAGTTTTCGGACATATTGTGCGTGCACAATTGAAGTTGTTGAAAGAGAATCTTCTTTCTAATGAAGATACTGAACTCTTTCTTTTTGATTATGTTTCTGACTTTAAGTATAAGTTGTCAAAGGCTTGTGAGGTTGCAAGAGCAAATCTGCACTCTAGTCAGTTAAAAATGAAATCAAGATATGATAAAAGCTCAAGGGATAGGAGTTTTCAACCTGGTGATAGACCTGTAGCTCTCTTGCCGATTCCACAAAATCCCCTTCAGGCCAAGTATTATGGTCCATACATGGTTGAAAAGAAAGTAAATGATTTAAATTACATCATAAATACTCCTGGTAGGCAAAAACAAAACAACTTTGCCACATTAACATGTTAAAGTTGTATATTGAGAGAGATAGCCAAGTAAATCTTGCAATTAATTTAGTTGTACCTGTCCCACAAACTGAGGATTTAAGTGAAGAAATTCAATCGGACTCTGTTGATCTTGGAACAACAAATCTTCGGAATTCGGAAATTATGAAAAATCTGGACCAGAAACTTTTACATTTGCAACAACAAGAATGGTATGAACTTAAACAGTTATTATTCGAATATCAGCACTTGTTTTCAGTTATTCCTATGAGGACAAACATAATTTTTCTTAACGTTGAAATTGTAGATTCAAAACCTGTGAAACAACACCCATACAGGATGAACCCTCTCAAAGAGGAATACTTGAAAAAGGAAATTCAGTATTTGCTGGAGAACGATTTCATAGAGCTCAGTAAAAGTGATTGGAGTTCACCATGTATACTTGTTCCGAAACCAGATAAAACTTTCCGTATGTGCAATGATTATAGGAAGGTGAACAGTGTGACGAAAACAGATTCATTTCCATTACCAAGAATCGATGACTGTATTGATAAAATTGAAAATGCCAAGTACATCACCAAATTTGACCTTCTGAAAGGATTTTGGCAAATTCCACTAATGGAAAGGTCAAAGGAAATTTCAGCATTTGTGACTCCAGATGGACTCTATCAATATAAAGTGATGCCATTCGAGATGAAGGGTTCCCCAAATACTTTTCAACGCATGATGAATATGATTACCTCTGGTCTAGATAATTCTGATGCTTACATCGATGATGTCATCAACGACACCTGGAAAGAACATCTAGCCACGGTTTAGAAATTCTTTGACAGGCTCACTGATGCAAATTTGACAATCAGTTTATCTGAAAGTGAGTTTTGCCATACTTGTGTAACTTTTCTAGGACATATTGTGGGACATGGTTAAGTTAAACCTATAGATGCTAAGGTCAAGGCTATCTCTGATTTCCCTGTGCCTGTCAGTAAAAAGCAACTGATGCGATTTTTGGGTATGGCTGGATACTATCGAAAATTTTGTTCCAATTTTTCTAATATTGCTGAACCCCTGACAAACTTGTTGAGCAAGAAAAATAAGTTTCTTTGGACTGAAAAATGTCAGCAGGCTTTTGATAGGTTAAAAACCATACTCAAAAGTGCGCCGGTTCTAACAGCTCCAAATTTCAATCAATCTTTTAAATTATCTGTTGATGCAAGTGATGTTGGGGTTAGAGCAGTATTGATTCAAGAAGACAGAAATGGTGTTGATCATCCAGTGTGCTATTTCTCTAAGAAATTAAATAAGCACCAATGGAATTGTTCAACAATCAAGAAGGAATGTTTGGCTTTAATATTGGCATTACAGCATTTTGAAGTTTACATTAGTTCAGCTCCTTCTCTGGTTGTTTTGTTTAGTGATCAAAACCCCCTTACTTTCATGGACAAGATGAAAAATAAAAATCAAAGATTATTAAGGTGGAGTTTGTTTTTACAAGAATATAATCTTGACATCAGGCACATCAAATGAAAAGACAATTTGATTACAGATGCACTTTCCCATGTATAGAAATATTATTTTTGTACACTTTGTATAATTCATAAGAATTTTCTTATGTAATTTTATTTTACCTCATTTATAATTTACATATGGTAAAAAAAAGCTTTATTACATAAATCTTTTTTTTTCTTTATGGGGGAAGTGTTATGTATATTTAATTAAATTGCTTGTTTGTTAGTTTTAAATTCTTTTTTCATTTTATATTTATTTCATTACATTTTACTATAATGATAATTTTCACGGGATTTGACTATTTTCAAAAAATCACTTCTCTGTTTTGACCTGATTTGAACGTAAAAGGTATTACATTATCAATATTTTTAGCTCACCTTGGTTGTGACGTTTTGTAAACACTAAGCAAAAATGATTGGCTATTACCAAGGTCATGTTCGGCCCACATATTAGCTGAGTTGTAAACAGCCTTTCTCTTTCTAATTTATTCTAGTTTGGGAATCTGATTCTTAGATAGGGCTATTCTAGCGTACGTGTAAAATAGCATTTTTTTAATGCGCTGTTCAAATTAGTGATCACGTAGCCCGTCACATGAGCCACCATGTTCTCTAGTAGATTTGGGGCAGTCATAAAATATATCTTCAGGCCGAAAGGTATTCTTGTTGTTGCCATTTGATTTGAGTTTATTATTTAAAAATAATTTATTCATCCTGGAAAATTCTTGTCTTCTTTATAAAAGTTCTAGGACAAAGACATTCAGTGGAAATTATTCTGGAATTCTAAACAGAACATTATAAATTGTGATTCAACGAGGAACTGTTGCCATCAGTACAACGACTTCATCTGACATCATCGCCTTCCATACTGGAACTTCATCAAGATTCGAACCTGGATTCAATTAGAACTGTGTAGTGATAGGACTTGTATTTTTCAATTCTAGGATTAATTTTTGGATTATTTTCACAAACCGTAAGTCCTATTTCATATTTTTCCTTGTTTTCTAGGGAAATAAATTATTTTGTTAAAATTTACAAAGCTTGTTGACTTCACTCTTTTCTTTTGTTACATTTGTACGAGCCTACATGTAACACACTGCACTAAACATTGTTTACCAATAAAAGGAAACATGTATTTCTTTTCTTAATGATAAATTGATGGTTAACAATACATTTGCCCTGAATATACTTCTGTGACCCCTTCAACAAATCCATCTTGTGGTCATACAGTGTCCTGGGAACCTCATTATAACAATAGGGATTTAAAGATGACATGTACTTTCATCCTCAGACATTTAGTCTTTTGGCTGGTTTCCTTGTCTCTTTATTAAATTCAAGTGATTCTTGCTAGGGATCTTTCCTACTGTCCTGTGTTTGCTGTGTTTGTATATAGGCTATAAAGTTGTGGTATTGCTATAAAGTTGTACTGTTGCTATAAGGTTGTAGTATTGCTATAAAGTTGTACTATTGCTATAAAGTTCTACTATTGCTATATAGTTGAACTATTGCCATAAAGTTGTTGTATTGCTATAAAGTTGTACTATTGCTATAAAGTTGTACAAAAGTTGTACTAGTGCTATAAAGTTGTACTATTGCTATAAAGTTGTGTTATTGCTATAAAGTTGTACTATTGCTATAAAGTTGTGGCATTGCTATAAAGTTGTACTATTGTTATAAAGTTGTACTATTGCTATAAAGTTGTCGTATTGCTATAAAGTTGTACTATTGCTATAAAGTTGTGGTATTGCTATAAAGTTGTGGTATTGCTATAAAGTTGTACTATTGCTATAAAGTTGTGGTATTGCTATAAAGTTGTGGTATTGCTATAAGGTTGTACTATTGCTATAAAGTTGTGGTATTGCTATAAAGTTTTACTATTGCTATAAAGTTGTGGTATTGCTATAAAGTTGTACTGTTGCGATAAAGTTGTACTATTGCTATAAAGTTGTACTATTTCTATAAAGTTGTGGTGTTGCTATAAAGTTGTACTATTTCTATAAAGTTGTGGTATTGCTATAAGGTTGTACTATTGCTATAAAGTTGTGGTATTGCTATAAAGTTGTGGTATTGCTATAAGGTTGTACTATTGCTATAAAGTTGTACTATTGCTATAAAGTTGTACTATTGCTATAAAGTTGTGGTATTGCTATAAAGTTGTACTATTGCTATAAAGTTGTATTATTGCTATAAAGTTTTTCAGTAAGGTATGGCACTTTAGTAATTAAGTTCTCTGCTTGGTTGTTATTTACTTTTATTTTAAGTCTGTGAGAAAAATCACATGAGTCTTAGAAATTCTATACATTTTGTGCTTCTTTTTTTGAAATTTTTTAAAAGTTTTTGTGAAAGATGCATTTATAGTGTTTAAAAAGTAAAAATTAAAATATAAAAGAAAAAGTGTGTTTCATGTTTGTTTCTGTTTCTTGCATGGTATGTGTTTCTGTTAAATATGCATCTGTAATTATTTTTAAAGCACCAAGAAAAGATGTTGTTTTTGCTTAAAGCTTATTGTCAATCCAGAATGCAAACAGAAAAATGGCCAAACTCTAAACAATGTAAGAAACTTATATTTGAAGAGTTCTTCTGCCATCAGGTGAGTATTCTTGGATTTGACTTCTGTCTTCAGGTGAGTATTCTTGGATTTGTTAGTTTACAGATTTTTATGTGCATAGAAATGTATGTGTTAGATTTTTCAGGGAAATGTATTAGTTTTCTGTGTGTGTGTGGGTGTTTGTGTTTTCCAAGATATTTTTGTATTGTTTGTCCATTTTCCATGTTCTCAGTTTCAACTGACTCCCTGCAGGCCTGTTTATCTCTTGTGAGCCACGTAGCATAGCCCTGTGGGATCAAAGTCCTTTACTTTCTGAGAAACACGGATCCCTATTCCCATCTGTTTTTGTTTATCATTGTAAGCTAGCAGTGAGTATTATGCATTATATTATAATTCTTAGTTAGAAATTTTCCCTTTTTGTTTAATTATTGTATTAGTTGGTCATTTTGTTATTGAATTGGGAAAGTGAAAGAGGAGCCTCAAGTTCATCATCCCAATTAAATGATTCCTGAGTCAGTGATACTGTTATATATATATATATATATATATATATATATATATATATATATATAATTTTGTTGTTTGTTTTACAATTGTATATATTTCAAAAGGTTAGTATTTATATACACAGTAAAATGGATTTTTCTTTCATTTAGTTTTTTCAGATCATTAGTTTGTTTATCCTCAAGGAATTAGAGGTATTTATTAGTTTCCATTTAAACTTACAATTTTAAACTAATGATTTTATTACTCTCCTTGGGTCGCTATTCAAGACATATAGTGAGTGGGAGGTCCAGTACATATCTGCACTGCCGTTTTTGGTTTCCTTCCTTGGGTCACATTTTAAGACATACATTGGGTAGGAGGTCCAGTATGCATTTGCACTGCCGTTTTTGGTTTCCTTCCTTGGGTCACATTTTAAGACATACATTGGGTAGGAGGTCCAGTATGCATTTGCACTGCCGTTTTTGGTTTCCTTCCTTGGGTCACATTTTAAGACATACATTGGGTAGGAGGTCCAGTATGCATTTGCACTGCCGTTTTTGGTTTCCTTCCTTGGGTCACATTTTAAGACATACATTGGTAGGAGGTCTAGTACTGCCAACCTCAAGGGAGACCATCTGACCCTCTTCCTTTTATAGTGATCTTTTATGTTTCTCCTCAACTATTAGGAAAGTTTCATTTTTGATTTTTTTTGTATGTGACAAATAGTTTAAGGTTTTCATATGTCTCTAAAAAGTCAAACATAAAGTTCAATTACGTAATCATAGTATAATATTTGTAGTTCTGTTTCTACGTTCTACTGTGGTCACAAGGCTACTGTTTAACATATTTTTTACTATAAAATTTATAACTAAGTTATTTACTACTTTACAGGCCAATTTGTCCATGGATAATAAATTGTTTCATTAAAAGGCCCTTGTATTTTCCCAGCCAAGTCATACCAAAGACTTATAAAAATTAAGAGGTCAGTGTTAGGACTGGAGGTCCTGGCGTCAGGATAATGTGATTGGGTGGAACATGTTGCTACATGTCTCCAGCATGATGCTCGAGTGCTAGTCATCACTATGAACTGCCACACTGCAGACATCATAGTGATATGGCTGGAAAAATGTTAAGGCTACATTAAAAATTAACATCACACACACACACACACACACACACCTCTTGTATTTTCCCTTTAATTCTTTCCCTTTGCAAAATAATATGGTGTGTCTTTAGGTGAAGATTTCATTTTTGCACAGTGGACATTTTGGTATTAATTTTATGATATACTGTATTAATGCATGTGTGTATGTATATCTCTCCCTGTACGTAAAAATTATATCCCTTATCTCAGTGCTAGTTTTCTTGGGGTTTCTATTAGTTTTGAAAATTTATTATTCCTATATATTTTATAATCATGTTTAATTGTAAAACCCACCCAATATATATAATGCTTCCCATGCGTATGAAGGGTCTTCTTTATACTCCTTATTCTATTTAATATATTTGCTGTTTTAATGTTTTGGGGAGGAGATATTCAGCTCCCCTTCTCTTTTTTCTTTGTACAGATACTCCAGTGGTATTTAACACAGTTAACCTATCCATATAAATTGTATAATTTTTTTTCTAAAGTATCCAGCATTTTATTGTTCAAGTCTATTGATTTTAGTATATAATAGATGTTACTTTTTCCCCTCTAATATTTAGGTAATCAATAGCAGTTTGTATATTTAGGATGTTATTTTGGATGTTTCTTCCCTCTTCTCCACAGTTTTGATTATTGTTTATTATTTGTGATAGACATTTTTTGACTCTTCCTGCTAGAATATGACTGAGTACTTTATAATCTATATTTAGTAAAGATACTGGTCTTCATTTTTTTTAACTTGTTTTGTTCCCCCTTTTCCTTTTATAAAATCATTATTACTCCCTCCCTCCCTCATTGTTTTGGACATCTCACCCTCAAAAAGTATATTATTGTATAAGGATTCTATAATTGGTAATAGGGACTTTTTAAACATCTTATTAAATTTGGCCATTAAGCCCAGTGATTTTCCTTTCTTTAAACTTATGATTGTTTCTTTTTAGTTTCTTTTGTATTTATTGCTTGTTCACATATATACTTAAAAGATTCTTCTATTGTTTTGATCTGAACCCATTTGCAGTAGTTTTCTATTTCCTCAACACTGATATTTTGTGTGGTATAAGGTTTTGGTAGAATATTTGTGTTTGTTCTAAGATTTGTTTGTCTTTATGTATTATATACTTTGATTTCTGTTATGGATCTTTCTTGCCCTTTTTTAATTTCTTCTCTTCTGTAAAGTCGTCTGCCCTAGTGTATAATTCACTTACAGTCATATTGGATTTTTTTCTAGTTGTAAAATTATGATTCTAAGCTAAAACATATATGGAGATATAAATGTTAAGGTAGCTATGATCTCATTAAGAAAACAGTTTTTTTAATAATAGCATAAATTTCTCAACATTTCTTGTTTGAAAATTTACAAATGGCTTGTTACTAAGATGGAAAAGGTGAAAAATATGATATCAGTATGAATGACCAACAGAATACTGTTTTTCTTATAAAGTGAGTTATGTCCCATGTTTCTTATAAGTGAGTTGTCTCCAATGTATGTTAGCCAGACTTAATGACTAGCTATCCTTCAAAGAGGAATTGGTTTCATTCACTTGATATAAAGGGGGACAAAGGGTAAGTTAAATCAAAATCCAAAACATAAAGTGGATGTTTATAAAATAATTTAAATTGTACATTATATATTTCAACCAGACTTGGCCAAATGTCACTTCTTTTCATCATCATTGAATACAGTATTTGGGGCAGAACAGGTATAAAGTCTTTTGCTTTGAAATATGACCACAACTGATAAGCTTTCAGAGAACATGTTTTTATTAAAATGTGTTGGGGATGTTAATTGTTTTTGTTGAGCCCTTGTTAGTTGGAAGTAAGGCATTATCAGTAACTTTACTGCCAGCAGCAATGGTCATTGTCAAGAGTTTGTGAAGGATTTAGTTAGTTTTTCATTTACATATATTTCCTAAATCCCTCAGCACATTCAAACTATGCTTGACTTGAATTAATATGTTGCTAGGATAATCCATTCTACATCCTGTCTACTTGTCCCTATGACCTTGATTTGCATTAAGGTTTTGGTTAAAGTTTTTTTCTATTTGCAAATATTTCCTAAACCCACTTGATAAATTTTCATCATACTGGGTATGAATCATGCTAGAACTAAGTTTGTACATTTTGCTATACACTTGCTTGTTGCTATGACTTTGTAGTCAAGGTCACAGTCATCAATATTTGTGTCAAGGTTCTGGTTAAAGTTTTTTCATTCCTTACATTTTCTAAACCCTTAAATGGATTTTTTCAAACTAGGGATGAATCATGATGAAGCTAAAACAAGGAGTTCTGTGATATGCTTGCTGGTTTCTTAGTTCTAAACCTCTTGATTGAATTTCTTTATGCTTCGCATGAATCATTATGAAACTATTAAACAATGCATTCTGCAACAAACTCTGTAAACCTTATGGCCTTATGTTATAGGTCATACTTTTTACAGTATTACTTTCATTGTGGGCATGACATGAAGGCCCTGGTTGTCTTGCTTATTGTTATTTTTAAAAATATATATTCAGTGGGTAAATGATGAATGATGTGATGTTTTAAGTTGAATTTATATGGGAGTGTATGAGAATCAATACTCCTTGATGTTGTTTTTATTCATGAAAGTTTCTGTATTTTTAATCATTATATTATTACTATACTAAATAATAAAGTACCAAATTTTCAGGACCAATATAGATGGTTACAATGACAATGAACTCTTGACTTGCCGCTTCAAACAGAAAGATCCAACCGATAAGAATTGCCCCATATTCATTCTGGATGACATTGTCAGTTTTGCTGGTGAAAACTATGATCAGATGGCTGTAAAGGTAAAGAAATTATAAAATATTAATATTCAGTCTTGTCAGTAACAAATAAATACAACATTTTTTAGACATGGAGCTATTTTTTATAGTGACAGCATCATTTAGGAGGTAAGACAATTCCATCAAGAGGTAACTTTGTACATTCATGAATGAATTGTTCTTTAAGGTTATGCTACAGATATTTAACAAAATTTCATTTATTTACAAGTTGTCTGCTTGAGGTTTAATCATTGTGGTGAAAACTGCCTGATACTGGGACTTTTTTCATCTCATTGAAAGAAATTCTCTTTTGGTCTTGCTGATGATTTTATCATATTCTAAGTCGGAATTATTCCACAACTGTTAAATCGGGATTTTTAATTAGCAAAAAGACTTCAAATATAGCCTAAATTCAGTATTTATGCCATGCCCATGTTTTAATGAATGAATTTTCTTATACCTACAATTGTATGGATATTTAAGGACCTTTGTTTGCCTTTCTCTAAACAAAATTTGAAGAAAATCTGACATGCAAAACTTGTATAATGTTATCTAAAAATTTGATGCTTCTGATTTTTGAAACAGGGCATTGACTCAGAGTGCAGTTTGACATTAAAACTTTGTGGTAATCAATTTGGTATATACCTATTGCTTGTACAAACTGACTCAATTTATTAGCATAACACAAGTATTCCTGGATTTTTTGAACAATATGATCCCATAGGTGAAATATTAGGATATATGTTTAAAAAAATTATGTGTTGAAATAGTAAACAATGGAGTGGTACCTAATGCTGTTATAAACAAGGGAGTACAGTTCGGTCAAGCATGAACTTTTTTTAATTCATTTTATTGCATTTTGGTACATAATTCTGTAACTTACCATAGCTATTACACTCATATCTCTAAAATTGTATACATCGGAATGGCTATTGATCAAGTAACATCATATATATATATATATATATATATATAATGGAAGTAAGTAGAAAGTATGATTGGAAGATACAAAAAATCTGTCAGAGTGATTCATTGTCATAATAGGAGTAGGAACCATATTAGTTACTTGGTCAATGGTTGTGTTTGAATCAAACGTCCATCATATCAGGTTTAAATCTATATTTGACTATTGTGCCTTCTTATTGTGTCCATTCATTGACTTAATGAGACTGTTTCACCATCAGCTGATTGCAACTAAAATATGTTTAACTATGGACATAATAGGTAATGTATTTTTAAAAAGAAACATAAAAATAAATACTTTCAAACATTAGTCACTTTTTTAATGTTGGTAAAGGCATTGGCAGCATGAACAATTTAAGGTTTTGGTTACAATTTATCATTTGCATATATTTCCTAAACCATTTATCAATTTTCATCATATTTAGCATGAATCATTATGAAGCTAAGACTCTTCATTCACAACATGCTTGCTTGGCAAGTTTACCTTTGGGCCAAGGCCATGGTCATAGAAGATTTTGTGTTAACATTTAAGTTTTTTTAATTTATTTATTTCATAAATCACTTAATGTATTTTTTCTTACCTTAAATTAATCATTTTGAAGCTAGGATAAATCATTTGGGGTTATGATCACAGTCATAGAAAATTTGTGTTAAGGTTTTAGTTAAAGATTTTTCATTTGCTTATATTTTCAAAACTCTTGGTGGATTTCTTGCATACTTTGGATAAATAATTCTGATGCAAAGACAATTCTTCAATCTGGCTTCTTTGATCCCAAGATCAATATTGCAGTCATACAATCTTTCCATCAAGGTTGGGTTTTCAAGAATTTCATTTTCTTATATTTCCTAAGCCACAAGATGAATTTTGTTAATACATTGGACGAGTTATTATAAAGATAATTCATTCCAAATGCTTGCTCTCTTTTTTTGACCATTGGGTCAAGGTCACATGTTTTCCACTAATCCTTACATTGTAGGCTTGAATTTATTATTTCTAGTTTTGCATATAACTGTGAATGTCAGCTTCTTTACACAACATTATGATTGACTAATCATTTGTGATCAGACTACTACTGAATAAACAGCTACATAAAATCTTGTAAATATCTGGCAATTTTTTTATTAACAGTATTATTATTATTATTTTAAAAATTCCACTTTGTTTAATCTTTTGCTTCTCCCATCATCAGGGAGGTGTGATCCAGATAAGGCTAGATTGGAATTGTAACCTAGATGAAGGTCAAGATAAGTGTAACCCCACTTACACTTTTAGGAGACTGGACTCAAAGACTCGTAAAGAAACTCTAGGATATAACTTCAGGTTAGTAACTAACATATGGTCTGTGACTGCTAGAATATTATCAATCAGTCTTAAGCAGAAGGTTATTAAAATCATATCTTTCCAAATTATGTAGAACAGCAGACATATCAGATTCTGTGTAGTTGTAGGTAAACCTGGCAGCTCATGCTGTTCTTCTGATTTCTTTAAAACACAGGGGTGTCATTTGTGGGATTGCTAAGCAACTCTCTTCTGTGGAATGATGATATTTGTCTTCCTCTCTGTCTGTGCATCCATCTATCATTCTTTTCATCTCAGGCATTAAGACTTAGATTGGGGTATAGCTCAGATGCATTTCCTTGCAGTTATGTATTTTGAATTGTTCTGTATCACTTTAGGGCTGAAACCATTGTGTAAAAAATGTGACTAGCTTTTTTGGCCATGAAGTCATTATCATTTTTAGGTATATGAGGCCAATGAAAAATATGTGGTTAACCCAACCTACCATATTTTAATGACCTACACTTTATAACGTTTCATCATGTATGCAAACAAAAATTGGTACCAACCATGCCCAATTAGTCACATCTGAAATGGTAACTTTAGCTCCAAAACTGTGACACAAACTAACTCAAACTGGATACAGAAAATAATTAAAAATAAACGCTTTTACTGACCTTCCTATCCTATTTTTTCTTGCACTACTAATGGAACCATGCATAGTTTTAGCTCTACCGGTCATAGACGTTTTCAACCATTGTGTGTCTGTTGTCTGTCATCCATCCAAATGTTAGCACAAGTTTTTATTGCTACTCTTCCTAAACTTCTTCGAGAATTGCCATAAACTTTACACATACATATTTGCATGTTGTTTTCACTAAAAAAAAATGGTGCTGATTTAACATCCAGTATGGCCACCACAGCAGCCATCTTCAAAATATCCTTATCACAACTCCTCCAGAAAAGAAAGTCATTTTCACAGGAGGATTTCAATAAAAGACTTTTTATGATGTCCAGTTGGTCCCAAATGAATATGGTGTTGGTCTGACACCAATGTTGTTGCCACAAAGCATCCATCTTGAAAATCTAGTTATTGTTACTCATGTTTTGTATAGCTATATTATGTGATCAACTTTTATTCATGATTGTAGGTTGCAGTTTAAGCTAATAATTATTTGTAAACAACCTATTGAGATTTGTCCATGACTGTAGATTGTACGTTAAGATAATGGTAATTTGTAAACACGTTGACATGGTCTTTTGGCCTTAGAATGTTTTGGAAGAGAACTTATGGCCCATATCCTGGTCATCATATTGTGTCTAGGTTTTTAGATAAAGTTCTGATAAACAAAAAAATTATTAATTGCTCCTTTAAGTTCAATCTACAAAATTATTTACTGCTGTGTTCAGATATAATTTGAGGGCAACCATTTATTTAATAATTATTCATTGAAATTACAAAGTGCTCATCGACATTTTGGACTAAATTGCTGTTCTGGGATTATTATGAATTCATTCAAAGGCATTCTGGATTATATCATTGTAATACATTAGGACTGTTGGCACATCAGCTCATCCAAGACTATTGGCACATCAGCATATTCAATAATGGAATTCATTCGAAACTTTATACACTTGGATTTGTGATTGAAATTTTAAGGTTTATTTGGGATATAAATCACATTATGAGTTCCTTTTCAATTTTCACTTTGTATTCTAGGGAAATAATTTATTTGTTGAATTTTACTAAAATTGGTAGTTTTTGTTTCTTTTATTATTACTTAGTTTAAGACCATAGAGTCACGACAAATGGAGGGAGCTCATCCAAGATATGAATATTTTTTTTAATAAAAAAAATATTTCAGATATATTAAAAAAGTTGTCCTTCAAATTTAAATTGACTTCCTTTTAAAGATTTTGGTAAAGATTTTTAATTTCACATTTTTGTGAAACCTTTATTAAAACCATGAAACTTTTACAATGTCATTTAAAGCGGAGAACTTTGCTTTAAATCATACCCAGGTAGGGTTAGAGTCTTTGAAAAGGAATGACTTGCTTGAGCTTGCCAGACATTATGATCTTTCGAAAGGAAGGCTTCTTTAACAAAGCAAGAGAAAAAGAACATTCTGATTCAGTATTTGGTGGGAAATAGTGTTTTGGATATAAAAAGTGCTTTGGGTTTGGTTGGTAAGTCTGTATCTGGTTTTGATAGGAAATTAAAAGAGTTACATTTAAAAAAACAAGCTTCATCTTCAAAAAGAAATCATGGAAATACAATTTCAGAAAAGGAAAAGGAGGCAGAGAGAAAGAAGAGAGAGAGAAATACAAAAACAGTGTGTGTGTGTGTGTGTGTGATTTGGATCACCCAATGACATTATCACCGCTCTGGTGGCCTAGTGGTTAATGCTGAGTGCCTAGCAAGGCAGCTGTTAGTAGCATTTTTGTAAGTCTTTGGTATGACTTGGCTAGGGTTTAAACCCATGACCTCCCACGTCCGAGGCGCAAAGGCAGAGAGAAAAGGAAGAATGACAAATACAAATGCACATACAGGAGGAGAGGCAAATGCAAATGCAGATGCAGAGAAAAGAGAGGAAAATGCAGAGAGGAGGAAGAAAAGAAAATTGTTATGTATATCTGTATTATGTGTATTATTTTCATAATAATTGTTTTTGTAAGGGACATTTAGTTATTTACGTTTTTAATGCTAATATCCTATGAATGGGTTTGTACTGTAAAATGAGTCATGTATTAAATGCATGAATTGATTCATTCATAAGTTCCAAGGTTAGTCGAACTATGAAGTACAAGTAAACATCACATGATCTAACAAGGACATGAGTTGTTTTCAAACTGATAGAGTATTTCAAAATTCAAAGCCTAAAAGTTCATTTTTCATTGCTGCACCCTATCTTTCTATATAAGTGAATAATTACATAGAATTAAGGATTCTTATTACTTATACTGGTCTTGAAAGTGTCATGGAGAGGATTGATTCATTTATTTAGTATAACTTTCATTGGAACTGTAATGCTCTGACATTTGTTTAAAGACTATTTGGATATATAATAGCTGTATAGAATTACTGTGAATTTATTCAAAGACATTTGGATTAATACTGTACTGGAATTACCGTGAATTCATTTAAAGACATTCTAGGATTATAACATAGTGATTCTTCTGTACTGTTGATACATCATTACAATACAGACCATCATTTGAAATCCCTTTGGAACTAATTTGGATTACTTGGAACTATAAGAATTATAGAACTTTTAGGACTTAGGATTTTGTTCACCATATTGTAAGTTATTTTTATTTCATTCACTTTGTATTTTAGGGAAATAAATTATATTTTTCAATTTTACAAAACTTATTGGTTTTGCTCTTTCTTGTTATGTAGTATAAGACCCTAACAAAAATGCAACTGAATTTGAAAGAATTAGAGCTGGCAGGCAGACCACACTCACCCCTATCCTTTGCACACAAGTTCAGGTATTAATGTTACCATAAATATTAGGTTTCGTACCCCTTTGAAAGAAAAAGTAGATAAATAGTTTCTTCATTTTGAGAAAATTGCTAAAAACTTGAAATGGCAAAGAGATCATTGGACTTTATTATTACAAAAGTGTTTGTATTGGCAAGGCTTGTGAAATTTACGCTTCACTGTCAGTATAACAAAGTACTTATTATGATGCAGGTAAGGAATGTATCTTGATGGGTCTAGTTGGTCCTGTTAGGGTTAGGATTGGAGTCCCTGACTGGTGCCCTGCTTGTGCAGTTACCAGAGCTGTGGCAGACTGGTCTCTTGACAATGATGTTGGTCAGAAATTTGTTCCTTGGGTGGACACATTTATTGGTTTGGTGAGGCTGCTTTTGCTCCGGTTATTGATCAGTCATGGGGTATTGATAACATTGGGCCTCTTTGTACTACACATTCTCTTTGTTGTAGTCAGGGGGGCAGTTGCTTATTGTCGAAAGGGAGCAGAGCAGGGTCCTGGGATCTCCTGTTTTTTCAGAGGGCTATTAGTGAACTTGGGGTCATGGCAGTCCAGTTTGTTATTTTGTGAAAAATGGGGTCCTTATGGGTAAATGGATAGAACCCATGGTACCCAGTGGTGATGAGTGGTCAAGTGAGTTATCATTTTGTTGTTCTGAAGCGATATTGACAGCCAACATTATTTTGTTGATCATAATGTGTACATCCACAAGATTTCCAGAGGTAATTTCCTTGAGAAATATTAAAACTAAAACTATATTAAAAGCTTTGATAAAGTTTTTTTGATACACTTTTTGGCCTTCCCAAATCTGTCCAGTGTGATCAAAGTCAAATTTTATGTATGGAATTTTTAAACAAGTTATGCATGAATAAGGCATCCAACAGTTTAAATTTTCTGTCTATCACCCTGAAAGTCATAGGGCTTTGGAACAATTTCATCAAACACTGTAGAATTTGATTTGATCATATTACTTTGATGCATGAAAAGATTGGAAGGAGGGCGTTCAGTTGTTTGCTGTTAGGGAATCAGTTCAAGAATCATTAGGTTTTGGTCCATATTAAGTAGTTTTTGGGCATACTGTCCATGGACCATTAAAGTTATTAAAAGAGAAACTTCTTTCAAATGAAGATTCCAACATTAATCTTTTCGACTATATCAATGATTACATTTATAAGTCAAAGGTTTGTGAAAAAGCAAAAACCAATGTTCACTCTACCCAGTCAATAATGAAATTAAGGTATGACAGACATACAGAGGAAAGGCTTTTTCAGCCAGGTGATAGAGTTCTGGCTCTCTTGCCCATACCTCAAAATCCTCTTTGGGCTAAATTTTATGGTCCTTATACAGTTGAAAAGAAAAAAAAGATTTAAATTACATCTTTAATACTCATGGGAGGCAGAAAAAGAAACAACTTTGTCATTTAAATATCTTAAATGAGTATTTTGGTAGAGATAGCACAGCTAATTATTATTCAATAGATTTAATTGTACCTGTCTCACACAGTGAGGGTGTAAACGACATAATGCAATCTGACTGTAGTGACTTTTCGTTTAACCAATCTTCAGAATTCAGAAATATTAAACAATCTGGACTAGAAACTTTCACATCTACAGCTACAAGAAAAAGTGAACTAAAATATATGTTATGTAAATGTGAGCACTTGTTTCCATGTGTTCAAACACAAACAAATAAAATCTACCATAATGCTGAAATCTTAGATTCTACACACTTGAAACAACATCCTTACAGGATGAATCCTCTCAATCAGGAATGATTAAAAAACATTCAATATTTGCTGGAGAATTGATAAATTAAACTTGACACAAAAGTGCCTTAGTGATCACATGAGATGACACTGGTCACGTGGCTGATCAGTCTTGAGAGCAAAAGAAAATGGAAGCCTTAATGTCTTTCTGGGTGGGAAGTATTAAGAGTAGGCATGTGATCACTAGGGCAATTATGGGGTTCATGAAATTACAATCAAATTTTGACTTGATAAAATCTAGCTTGATTTATCAATTTCACTTCTCCCATAAGTGTCTCATGATCCCATGAGATTTCAGAGAGAGGCTTCCATTGATGGAATAGATTAACAACAACTAGAAGAAAAAGAAAGAAACTATTATATGTTGGTAGTAAACCAGATAACCCAAAGTTTCATTGTACATTACATGACCATTATGAAATTCTGGATGCTTACAAGACCTTAGTACTGCATTCAGTCTTGTCTGTAATGGGCTTGTCATAGAATTTCCTGAAATTACAGGCACTAGCCCAACCAGCTGCCTTCAAGATTGTACCCAATTGTATCCCTTTAGCACAGGCCACATAAACAGATGCAGCTGCTGTGGGCCTGGAAAACTGATGTATCAATACCAGACTTTTTCATAATAGTCTTTATCCAGTTTGATGTTGTGCCTTTAGCAACTTTTTTATGTGGAGATTGTGTGCTAATGAATAACTGTGTTTCGGAATTTCTCAAAAGTTTGGTACGTTGCAAAAAACACAGACACAACTTTTTGTCATATGGACAAGATTCAAAAACAAAGACATGTTTACCTGGTTTAGATTGTTTCAGCAATGAAGGAATGTATATTTGTACACTGTTAACACCACCCATACAGAAAAATCTCACCAATTCACATGAGCTGCTCATAAGCTGCACATGAGAACCTTGTTAGAAATGTATGCAAATTGGGTAGATTTTCCAAGCTCATGTGTGCAGTTTTGTTAGATCTTGTGAGCCAAGGAAAACATAACCTGATTTTCACATGTGCAGACTTTGCTCACGTGAGAATTTACATTTTCACATGAGAAAGTAGAATTTAGAAAACATTCTTTTCCTTTACATATAACCATGTTTGAAAATAAGGCAGAGTTCTAATTTCTCACGTGAGTTATCATTTCTATTTTGCACTTGCTGTTGCTTTTTTTTTTAAAAAATTTTAAAACATGTCAATTTATTTCATCACAGTGAGTTTTAATCTTATTTTGACCCAACAGTCTCCATGTATTTGAACATATTAATGTTCATTTCACTGTTCATAAAACAAAACAATTCAGCATTAAGGACGCATATAACCAGACTACCCATTAAACTTATAACAGCTATCAATGTTGTTGTTGTTGTTGTGGGGCTTAACGTCATTTTTCAGCACATGATAGGCTATACATGGCGGCCAGTATTAATGGTGGAGGAAGAAACCGGGAAATCCACAGAAAGAACCACCGACCCACGAGAAACTACTGGCAAGCTTTCTCACATATCCACATTCGCCGAATCTTAGACTCAAACCCACGCAGACAGAGGTGAGATGGCAGTGATCCATAACGGAGAGCGCTTTAGACCACTCGGCCTCTCGGGGTCCCTTATAACAGCTATCAAAGAAAAGAGTGAATGCCTTGCATAACTGTTCGAGGTTGATGCTTAATTAAGTAATCTGTAAAAAGATGAAATGTTTCTCTCCCAAAAATATGCAGTTTGCAAATATTAAAAAGGAAAGAAATCTTTCGCCCCAAAATGAATGCTACACAAAATAAACATATGATGCAACCCATTTATTCAGAATTATCAAACTTCTCAAACTTCACTATAAAATTGCAAAGATAAGAATTCTTTATTTCAAACTACATAGTCCATACATCTAAATTAAAATACAGATATAAAGTAAAACATTGTAAACATAAAAGAACATATATATCATACGTACAAGTATACAGATACATCTACAACAATTAAAACAAATACATAGCTACATATCTGGAGAAAATAAACACTGATGCGCAGTCCTTTCAGCTTAATAAACTCTCAAGTCCTTTTCCAAAAGATTTGGAGAACTACATATACTACGTCGTTTTCTTCCATGCCTAACATTCGCACAAAAATCTATAAAATCTTGTACTGACTGAATTGTGTAATTTGGCTTATTACAGGCAATGATGTGCTCCGTTAGTCTTTTTTTCAGTGACTTTCTTGTATGGAAATGCGAATCCAGATGCTCTTTCAGCTGTCAGTATATTCACTATTGCTAAAACTAAATTATCATTTCCATTGAATAATATGTACTGTACATAAAATTTAATAAATCCGTAAGAAACTGCCTAATCCTGTAGTGTTTGATTGCGTAGCTGTTTAGTACTCTTTTGCACATTTATATTCTTGGCAATGGAAAATCTTGTTTATTTGCAGCCTTTTAAATGTTCTGATCGTGTCATTTAAAAGTTTATAAAAGAAATTTGCTACAGAAATAATCACGAGACAAATCACTGACATTTCCGTTAACTTGTCTGTGACCAAGATTATCAAAGTACACTGTGGAAGAATTGGCTTGTTAGAACCATTAGAGTGTCCTATGGGGCATGGATCAGCCCAAGCTACTGTAAAAACGTTAAAATTAACTACGGCTATATTAATTATCAATGATATGAATAGCTCAGTTTTTATGAAACATCTGATAATAAAAATACCGTTTATTTGATATATAAAATACAACATTAAGAAATATGTGAGTAAATATGTACAAAGGAGTGTAAAACCACAGGGGCTTATATTGTTGCTCACAATTTAAATGTCAGTCATACATTAGTATAAAATAATAAAATTATTTTATACTACATGTATGACTGACATTTATATTATAATCACTGATACACGCCCCTGTGCGTAAAACAAACTGTTTACTAATAATTCACCCTCTTTACGCCTCAAATGAACTCAACAGATGCAGCATGCTGACCTACCAGTGTACATATAGAATAGTGCTTTAAATCCCAACAGACAGAAATTTGCGCACGGGCCATGTGCACTTAGCATGGACCACGCTGTTTAGGAAGAAAGCTATTTAATAATCTCCTGTAGCGTGTTTGCTCTTTCATATTTCTATGAAAATAAGAGTTTAACAAAAAGAAACCAATATCAACATAAAGTGATGTCCACATCAGTACTGATGTTAATGTTCAGCACAAAACAGAATACATCGACATGAGTTTATGGAGAAGATTCAAGGATTATGAAGAACTGGTTCATTGCTGAGAAAGAGGTAAGTTACATTTGCTCATTTCTTTTTTGCAATTTTCGCACATGGAATAATCAAAGTGGATAGCATGAATCATCGACAATATAAGTGAAAGCATAATTCGGTCGTTTAAAATTAGCCAAGGTTTTGCTTCAGATTTTACTTAAAGATATAATTCAACCTCTTGTTGCTAAAAATGATATCTACACCACATGATGATCGAATACTACTCGACCTCCTTTGTGTTGAACAACACTGTCTCAAAGCTTATTTATGCCTTCCACAATTCAACTGTGCAACCCACAGGTGCTCGATGCGAGCTTGATGTTAAGAAAACAAACAATAATCTGAAGGAAAAAAGTCATACAGAGTGACAAAAATACGTCAGATTACCTCCATGACCCGTTCTGACATTGGACCCTCTTTATCATACTATATAAGAGAGAAGGTCAGTAACTTCCAAACACTTCGTTCCACCCATGACCCTCGATTTCCTTCTGCCATTTCCGTCTTTAACGGCATACGATCATATTCTATGGCTTGTTTTACTCCTGAGATATTTTTCTATCCATCAAGCCATCACCGACTATTCTGCGTTGCACCAAACTGAAGTTACGGGCTCCTAAACGTGCAAATTTCGCGAATTTTGTCTGAGTGGACACTACTACGCTCAGGTGACAACCGGTGAGAAGAGCTACATATACCATACTTAAATAACATCCATGGATCAGATAAATATTTTCAGTTATTATCTAACGTATTTCTGGAAATTTTAATTTGATGTAGTGCAATCATACTAAAATGTATACTCTCATTAATTTAACGCATTCAAATGATTTATAACACAATGAGAACATGTTAATACCTAATTTTTCCGGGGTACAAATATTTTCCTTGTGAAACGCTGACGGTGCATGGATGTTACTTAAGTATAACCTTTTGAGCCAATCATATTTCTCCGTTGACGTGTGTGCCGCATAGTGTACATCTTTTCAAACTGATGTCGCTTGTATGGGATGTATGTGTAGTGAAGAAGACAATATCTAATTCTTCCATGGAACAGGATTCCTAACGTTGAATCGAGTTAATGGTAAGTAAACACTTACTTTTGCATCTACCACTGTTCTGTAATTGAAGAAGGGATGTATCGTAGAGTCGCAAACATGGTATATGTGGCTCTTTTCACCGGTTGTCAGCTGAGCGTAGTAGTGTCCACTCAGACAAAATTCGCGAAATTCGCACGTTTAGGAGCCCGTAACTTCAGTTTGGTGCAACGCAGAATAGTCAGTGATTGCTTGATGGATAGAAAAATATCTCGGGAGTAAAACAAGCCATAGAATATGATTGTATGCCATTAAAGACGGAAATGGCAGAAGGAAATCGAGGGTCATGGGTGGAACGAAGTGTTTGGAAGTTACTGACCTTCACTCTTATATAGTATGATAGAGAGGGTCCAAAGTCAGAACGGGTCATGGGGGTAATCTAACGTATTTTTGTCACTCTGTATGACTTTTTTCCTTTAGATTATTGCATTTTTCTTAACATCAAGCTCGCGTCGAGCACCTGTGGTGCAACCATGTTTGCCCCCCCCCCCCAATTCTTCGGGCGCCTCAAGCAGGAGCACTTGCGTTACCAATTGAAACAATTAGTAACCCAGCCATTCAGAATTTAAATCCTATTTGAAGTTGGACAAACATAAATGTTCTTCGTATCATTTTATTGCTGATTGGGTGGAGCACGTTCAGCATATGCGATTGAAAACCAAATGCAGTAGCGTAATTCATGATTTTATTCCTAAAAGACATTTGCCCTGTCTGTCAAGTCTCTTGATTCGTAGATTTAAATTAAAGATTTAATTGGATTAGGATTACAGCTTTTCTTGTACTAGAACTCTCTTGCCAACCAAATCTTTTCCCATTTCAGTGCATTCTTTCTGTTCTGCATAGATAAACAATGATTAATTTATCTAATCTATGATGTTCTTTTTACAGATTAAACTTCTGAGGGCCACAAGATTTTAATCAACACAAAAAAGTTAGCAATCATTTGAAAAAAAGTGCAAAACATTGACAGCTTCAGGAAGAAGTCAGACATAACCCCATTGCCATGCAGAGGAAATTCTGACTCCAATAAAGGGTATGTACAAGATGCTTCAAATTTTTTAATGTAATACACATGATACATATGCATTTCAGACTAAAAAATTTGACCCCCAATAAGTTTTTTAATAAAGATATAAAAATTGGAAACCAGATGTTGAATTTCTTTTATATATTGCAAATGTACATATTTTGGAAAAAAATGTGTCCTAAAAGTTTAGGAGAAATCTCCCTGAGGACTGTTCCAGAAGTAGAGATGTCAAAATTTTGGGAAATTTCTACTGGATACCTGTCAGTCCTAATGATTGGTTACCAGGGTATACGATCAAAAGGAAATTGTATTAAATGTGAACCTGAACTGCTTTGTTGTAGGTTCACACATGCCAACCCCAAAAAGAGGTGTAAGCATAATTATTACTAATGTAAGTGGGGAAAAAAGCGTAATCTGAGCATAAAAAGAGTATATATTACATGCCATAATAATTTTTACAGAAAACTGTATGAAAAATGTTCATTTAATTTTGCTACTTACCTGGATCTGTTAAAATTTTTGTCACAAATCGGCTAAATTCATGTGGATTAGTAGTAAGGACGAGAACAGACACAAAAGAAATTGAAAAATTATTTATGCATAACAATCACTTCGACTAGTCCACATGTCTACAGTAACTTTTGCGAACAGTCTCCACAAATGATCATTGTTGTATTATCCTTGACCTACCATGGTTTGTCCCATAACAACGGTCCAGTGCAACATGTTTTTAAGTTTAACAAAATCTCTCTTCTCTAACATTTTTCAGTCATAAAACATTCATCAGTCACATCAATACATCCCAGGGTTTGGGGTTTTTTTTAAATGATATCTGGCACCATTTATTTTCAATTTAGGCTGGTCTGCTATGTGTGTAGTATCATAGAATGAATCTAGGGCAAGTGGTTCACATTCAAGAACCGGTCTGTTTTCTTGGAACTGTTTGATGTAATATTTGTGCAGAAGTTACCACATTTACACATCTGGTGAATTTTTATTCAATTTTTTTTCAATGTTATTAAATAACAAAGGTTTTTTCCTTTATATTTAAATATTTCAGTGAAAAATTTCAGTCTGTATAGTTGTACATTTCGTTAATTTTTTTCCTAACATGGTATAAGAAGTGCATGTTACAGTAGCCAAGTTTTTGTGTTGCCTTTGCCGTGACAAAAAATATGTCTTGGGTTTCCTGCTAATAAAATGGGTCCAGTAAACCAACATGTAAACAGCGACCCTGACTTTAACAGCTAACACTCACTCCAGGGCCACAAACTGGAGGCAAAAATGACATTAGTTAAACTGGACATTTATATTGTGCTTTCTTTTATTTGAATTGTAGTATGTGTTTGAATTTTATTTTGTCGAATATTTTTTAATCAGTACTTAATATCGCAGTTGACAAAAAGTATTGACCCAGTTAGTGTCATCAGGATCTCAAAACAAGAGTGTTTAAGCTGTGATAAAATTGGCGCACAAACCATGGACAGGCACAAAGTTATGATGGTTGAGCTTGAAATATCAGCGTTGATTCTTAAATAGGTCATGCAAGAAAGGATTGTACTACTGTATTGTATTATTATATAGTACATGTATGAAAAGTAAATTGTAAGCACCCATACGAGCCCATGATGATGAACAAATTGCGTACACAACACGAGCCTTGAACTGTAAGCATTAGTCTTTCTCGATCTGAACTTGGAAAACTTTTTTTTTTACGGGTACCCGGTTGTTTGTTTTATTACCGGGTTATTATCAATGGGAGAGTACCTAGGTACCCCTTGGCATCTTTATCCAGAAGTAATCAAATCTGGAATATGCAATGTGACTTACAGGTATCTCATCAGTAGTGCAGTTTATATGTTTGCTACTGAACTGTGTGTGGTAGCTCTGTTGGTAGAGCAATTAGACTCATAGCCCAAGGGTTGCATTTTTAGGCTGGGTCGGCTGCCTAAGTGTGACCTTGGGAAGGCAGTTGGTTCCAATTTTGACAGTGTGAGATAGACGCTGTTAAAAGTACCATATAATCCAAACAACAGTTACATATTTTGCCTTTACCTTGTCAAATGAATCTTCAAAAATCCACCTTACAGAATGTCTCAAATACTGTGATCAGAAAAAATTTGTACCAACTTTTTCATTTCCATTTCAGGTTTCATTTTTCAACAGTTCAAAACAGAACCTACTAACTTAAATTCAGTGGTCAACAGGAAGTGCATCGATTCAAAGACAACAATCCCCAAGTGAAAATATTGTTGCAGACCGGCATATACATGATGAAATTCAGAAGCAGTAATGTTAATTACACATTTTGTTTGCTTTGAATTTTCTGGGACAGTGAAGAATGATCTTCATGTGAAGCAAATTTCCTGCAGTATCTTTCATTATGACCTTAAAGTTTGTAGAATGAATGTGGTGTGTTAAATATACATACATACATACATGCACTAGTTGTAATTTTTCTCGTGTGAGAAACCTTGTTAAAAGATCAATAATTGCACTCAAATATGCTTGTGATTACTAATTTGAATATGATCTTATTCTGTTTAATTCTTGTAAAAGATGTATGTATTCAATAAAAACTAAATACTAAGGTTGTTTTTTATTGTTTTTGCTCATGTGAGCAAGATGTTGCTCATGTGAGCAGACTTGCTCATGTTAGCAAGATCTTGCTCATAAGCTTCACATGAGCAGACTTGCTCACGTGAGCAAGAGCTTGTTCATAAGCATGCAATTTTCACATGAGCAGACTTGCTCACATGAGCAAGATCTTGCTCATGTTAACAATTCCTGCACATGTGATTTTCATATTAGAATCTACTTGCTCATGTGAGTTCTACCTAATTTGCATGTCAAAATGTACATGAGGCTAACCTGAGTTAGATCTCACGTGAGAATCTCGTGTGCAGAAGGGTAGGCAGTTTTCGTGTGGGCAATTAAGTTAATGCTATTTGTCTGCATCAGGTGAAGCATCTGACACCTCTATCCTGTTAACAAAGCAAGCAGCATGGCTAACTTCATAGAAAGTTCCTGCAATGACAATTGGTCATTGCCTTGTAAAGATAGAAAAAGTTAAACACAAGCTGCACATCCCAGTAATGAGTACTTTGGAAATGAAGGCTTTGCAATGAACACCCCTCTCATAAATCTCATAAGTAAAACATTCTTCCTTAGAGTTGATTTAGAAGTAAGACTAAATGATGATGAAATTGCAGATCTAGCTGTATTTACACAACCTAAACCTCTATCTACTAATTCAGTTAAAAACTCTATTACAAAAGTCACAGGTGTGTCAAGTGGATTAATCTGTCTTTGGTTTGAAAATAACTTCCACTTTAGAAGATGACCCCATTACTGTTTTTTAGTTGATGTTCTCCATGAATTGATGATGAGGAAGGCACCCCTGTCTGATAATCCTTGATTTTTTTATTGCCATCCTGTTAAGTGAAAAATACCGATCTTCAATTTGCGCAGTGGGTGTCATCGTTGTGGATTGTGTGCCAAGTGTAGAATCTCTTGTGGATGTGGCAGTAGCAAACAAGGACCAACTAAAGCATGCAGGAGGCTCGGAAACCAGGGTTGCATTGTCCATAGTGGTGCCATCAAAATAAGATCTGCTTCATCTTGGGCCATTTTTTGCAGCACTGCTCCGAACAGACTGAAAGGTGGAAAGCAATAATGACAACTGTAATTCCATTTTAAAGAAAAAGCATCAACTGCTATAGATTTTGGGTCAGATCTGTATGAAACATAACGCGGAAGTTGGTGATTTTGTCTGGAAGCAAATAAATCCACATCTATGTTCCCGTACACTTTAATAATGGCATTGAATGCTGTAGCAGTTAAATTCCATTTAAAAATTCTCATTTATATTTGTAGACAATCCATCTGCATCACAATTTAGTGTTCCCAGCAAATGAAAAGCACTTAACCAGATACTCCTAACTGCATGCCACTGCCAGATATCACGCGATAATTTATGCAAATTAGAAATGCGGCCCCCCCCAATTTGTTCACATATGAAACTGCTACAGAGTTATCCATGTAGATGCGCACATGGGAGTTCGAACAAACAAATTGTAATGTCAAAATACACGCTTTCAGTTCCAAGAAGTTAATATGATACAGTTTTTCCTCTTGATCCCAATGACCACCTGTTTCAGGTTTGGTTGTATGATTTACACACACACATGCACACCCACAACCAACAGGCAAGATGTCACTGGTCAAGACAACCCGTCGTTCACAATGTGAGACTACTTTAAAACTGGAGTTCACATTAGATATCCATTAGATATCCAATAAGATATACACTGTCTGCTCTCTGCCAAAAGTGATAAATAAGCATCAAAATCACCTTTATGTATCTTTAAGTATTTATCTTTCTCATGTTCTAGATCTTTATAATATAAAGATGCATACTCCACACCTGGTTCACTAACCACAAGCTTTCCCACAAATTGAACCAATTCACAAATAGTGATGTTCCGTTTCCACAGTATGTCACAACACAGAGCAATGAGACTGTCTGCTTTATCTTGAGTTAGTCTGAAAGTCATAATTGTGACCAAGTCCAGCAAGAATCCCACAAAATTTATTTTCTGGGTGAGTTCAAGCACAGATTTTCCGGGGTGAATGGTAATCGCAATCCATCAGTTGTATGAACTGTTTCCTTAACATTTTGCCTACACTGATCATAATAGTCCCCAAACAAACAACTATCATCAATGTATGCCACATTTGTAAACCCTTTACATCTCAATGATGCAAAAGCTGGCTTCAATAGCTTTGTGAAAATGCATGGTGTGGATGCCAAACCATTCAGCAAACAGGTAAATTCATATATATACCCAAACTACAGAAAATGCATCTACTTCCTATGTTTCTGTGCCACAGGAACAGAGTAGTAGGCATCCTTTGAGTCAACAGATGCAAAGAAACAATTTTTTTTCTTCATGGGATTAAGAGCTGTTTTCAAAGTTTCCATTTTAAAATGTATCTTCTCAACATTTGTATTGAATTGTTTTAAATTCAAAATAAGTGTCACAGACCCATCTTTTTTAGGTCAAATAAAAATGTTTGAAAAATATTGTCCAGCTGTGGAATTAACTTTATGAATACCTTTTGCATGAAAATTAATGAATTTCAACATTTATTTGCCTCTCTTCAGTTATTGAAAATTTAGTTTGGTTTGGTATATATGTTTGCAAGGTTGCTGTTCTAACTCTATTTCATAACCTTGCACAGTATTCACAATCCTAGTTTCAGAAGTAATATTCTGCCTCCTTTAAAACATGCTGAAATTTTCCCAGCAAAAAAATTGTCAAGTGTATTTTTCATACAAGAAACATATGTACTTACATGATTCTGCATACTAATAGCTTGTGAAGATCTTACTGATCCTTCCTATATTTGGGAAACCCGGTTCCTTGTTTCTGAAATTTTTTTAAGCCTTGCCTCCAGCGATGGTTGGGCTGCCACTGAAAATTCTTGTTCCGGGAGTGTCCGGCCTGTGAATAAAATCGTCCTAAAAATGCACATTGCTTTTACAATTTTAGGCCGCTTGTCGTTTTGTTGCTTCCTGTTGCTTTTATCCAGCAGCTGAGTTCCAGCCTTCTGGGATTTATTAAGCTTCGTTACCTGCCCATTGAGGTTATCACCAAAAAGCCAGTTTGTGATGGGGTTCAATGCAGCACAGATGGGCTGATACATGTCATTTAGCTGATATATGTCATTTAGCTGATATATGTCATTTAGCTCTGGTTTTAAGTGTTCACAGAGCTTAAAACTGAAGTCGTTGAACAGAAATGATGACATTTTAAAAATGTCCCTGATTGAATCCAGTGGTAATTCTCACAGATTGTTTTTATGCTTCTTAAACAATTCCATTGCCCCTAAGGTGGCCTGTTTTGACATTGCATTCCAGACCTCAAATTGACTTTGGGCACCTTTAAATTGTCACAGTTACCTGGTCTGAGATACTTCTCCTGCAATAGTTTAACAATGTTGAGTTAACACTCAATAGGCCTTTATTGAGAACTTCACTAATTTTTCATCCACATTTTGGCCCACTTTTTTGTGTTTTAGCAAAAACTTTCTAACTCTGCAAACAAATCATCATCATCGTTTGCATTGACCTTGGCAGAATTTGTATCTGGCATAATTAGCCCTGCAACATCCACATCTGAGTCGAGGTCCCCTTCTACATGCACACAGTAGAGTCCAAATTATTTTCAAAATGACCTATGTGTGCCGATCCTGCAGAAACCACAGCTGATGTGCTTGGCATTTGAGTTTTACTAGCAACACTGGCCATGACCTCTTCCATTTTTGTCATGTACGCAAGCATTTTGGACACAACATCTGCATTTTGTGCCCACAACTGACACTGCATGGCTAATTCTTTATCTAGGGTAGCCATATTGGTGCTTTGGGCGAAAATCATGTTACTTGCGCCAGTAGCAGAAAATGATGTCACATCTTCTTCTTGTTGTAAGGGCCGACCTAATGTAGCTTTTCCCAGCTGCCCAATATGTGCCTCACTAGGCCTCACATCTATGGAGGCAGTTGCTGGTGGCAAACGCACTCATTTCCTCATCAAACCCGTACCGGAAAACGTACTTACATCATCTGTGACGCTTTCCTTGTGTTTCCGACAATTTCTGAGTATTTCACTCGTTAAACCTGTCCCCTCTGGGATTTGCCTTGGGCAGTTTGCACCCTCCATTGTCTTAAAGATGACGTTTAGTGAAAACTAGCAAAAGCTGGGAAACTACCTGCAACACTTTGCCTCTGCAAAGGTGCAACCCTATCTGCGGAAATTATTGCTCCCGAATGCACAAAACCAATGACTGCAACACTTTTCTTCCGAAATCATAAATTACGCTGTTATATTTGACCTTTTCTTCTTTAAGTCTTGCTCCCAAACTGACACTCACATACAACCGTTGTTCTGATCAGGCACGTGACCAGTGTCATCTCATGGGATCACAAGGCACTTATGGGGAAAGTGAAATGATTTTGTTGAGCCAAATAAAAGTAACTGGAGTTCATTATGTATTCTTGTGCCTAAACTAGATAATACTTTCCATATGTGTACTGACTATAGAAAAGTGAACAGAATTACCAAAACAGATTCATTTCTAATGCCACAAATAGATGAATGCATTGGCGTAATTGGAAATGCAAAATATGTCACCAAGTTCAACTATTTAAAACGATTCTGGCAAATTCCACTCATGGAAGGAGCATAAAGAAATTTTGGCATTTGTAACTCCAGATGGACTTTATCAATATAAAGTGATGCCATTTGGTCTGAAAAAATCCACTGTCAACATTCCCTCATTTAATGAACATAATAACATCTGGTCTAGATAATTTTTACGCTTTCATCAGTTATGTTATCATCTATGATGATACCTTTAAAGGTAATTTGGAAACCATTTGGAAATTCTTTGATCGACTCATTGATGCAATTATAACCATTAATTTAGGTAAAACTTAGATTTGCCATGCTTGTGTTAAATTTTTAGAACATATTGTGGGACATGGTCAAGTTAAACCTATAGAAGTTAAGGTCATGGCTGTCTCTGAATTTCCAGTGCTGATCAGTACAAAGCAGCTGATGCTGTTTTTCTGTATGGCTGGATATTATTGGAAATTTTGCTCAGATTTTTTCCATAATTGCTGAACCCCAGACTGTTGAGTAAGAAAACAAAGTTTCATTGGTCAGAAAAATTTCAGGAGGCTTTTGATAAATTATTTTCCACATTTAAGACTGCACAGGTCTTTCAGCTCCAAATTCCAGTCCATCATATAAAATCTCTGTAGATGCAAGTGATGTAGGAGTTGGTGGAGTATTGATGCAAGAAGACAAGCACCAGAGAAATTATTCCACAATCAAGATGGAATATTTGGCTTTGATATTGATTTTGCAACACTTTGAAGTGTATATTTGTTCAGGTCATTCTCCGATTATTGTATTCACTGATTAGAACCCCCTTGCCTTCATTAGTAAAATGAAAAATAAAACTTAGAGATTGCTGAGGACTTTAATGCTGTAGGAATACACTGATATTAGGCACATTAAGGGAGAGATAATATGATTGCAGATGCACTTTTTCACATGTATATAAGTACTATATTGCTTTATGTATATTGTGTGACATTCATAAGACATCTACCTTTATGTAATCATTATAGCATCATATGTATATCTGACTAATATGTAAAAGACAGCTTTATTGTATAAATCTTTCTTTTTCCTTATGAGGGGACGTATTATGTATATCAAGTGTTGTGTGCTTAATTTTTATCCATGATTGTAGGATGTAATTTAAGCTGATAGTCATTTGCAAGCAACCAATTTAGATACCTAACTTTTGTCCATGACTGTAGATTGTATTTTAAGATAATGGTAATTTGTAAACATGCAAACATGGCATTTTGACACTAGAATATTCTGGAAGGGAGCTTATGACTCACATCCAGGTCATATTATTGTGTATTAGTTTTTTATATAATGTTTTCGTAAACAAAAATATTCATTCCTCCTTTAAATTCAGTCTATAAAATTATTTACTGTTGTGTTCATATATGATTTGAGAGAAACAATTTGTTTAAAAATTATTCATTGGAATTATTACCAAGACTGTTGGCACATCAGCACATTCAATACTAGAATTCATTTGGAGCACTCTGTGCTTTTTGACATGTGATAGACATGGTTTCAGCACTCTGCAGTTAAAATGAACATATTGTCTTATTTTGAATTCCACAAAATTCTTTTCCCCCTACCAATGAAAAATGGCTTTTGACTTGTGCCTTCTTTCAGTATACTTCCTACTTAATTTCTCTTTGATCAAAGGTCTCTGAAGGCCATACCTAGACATTGATGCATGAATAAATAGCCCTTAGGATCCTAGCATAGTAGGATACAGCATATTCAAAGTTAGGGCCCTTGTGACAAACAAAAACCATCTTTTCAGTTAACCTGCTGTAATAGATAACTCAAATGAGTTTGTTTTGTCTTTTCCTTTGGCAAATTACATGACATTGGTACATATACAAGATATTTGATCACATTTTTATTGTACTGTATGAGAACTAGCAATCATGTTTGTGAGTCTGAATTTACTGCCTAATGGAAAAACGAAATCAAAATCAGTTCTGAGTTGCAGGACTGTTTTGGGAGATGAGGTGTTTTAATTGTGCCTCTGTTCTAATTGAAGAGAATTATGTAAGGTAAATTGTCTTCAAAGTTTGTACATAAAGTTTAACTGAAGATCATGCTGATGTGTTTAAACAGAATTTTCACATTAATATGTCGTTCTTCATTTACATCAGTTTATAGGTTTGAATTTCTAAAATATTTTAATCCCACCCCTTTATTTGCTCAGTATGTGACAGTTCTAGGAATATATTAGGTTGAAAGATTATTTCAAGATCAAAGGATACAAAAATTATGTACAGGTAGATTCATTTTTTTAGCTCTGTTTTTCATAGAACAGAAAACCTTATAAAATTGCATGTTGATCATTGTCAATCATCTGACATCCTTTTTCCAATATTATGTCAATTCATCAGCAAGCACAAATTTGTTATCGCTACTCTTCCAAGACTACTTCAAGAATTAAATGAAACACACTTTCAGCCCAAGGTCTAGGTGATCTTAAATTAAAATGGCGCTGCGCAGACATCCAGTATCGCTGCCACAGCACCCTTCGTGAAAATCATGTCACCACTCCTCCTGAATAGACGGTCGTATCAACATGGGGGTTTTGCTGAAATACTTCATACAATGTCTAGTTGGTTCAAAATAAAAATGGTGCCAAAATGACTTTCAATATGGCTGCCTCAAGCACCCATCTTTAAAATCTTGTTATTGCTACTCCTCCTAAACAGAAAGTCATATCAATATGTGGTTTTCACCTGAAGATTTCTTACAATGTTTGGTTTGTCCTGATTCAAAATGGCTCTGCTCAGACATCCAATATGACCACCACAGCTGCCTTCTTGAAAATCTTGTTATTGCTATTCCACCTGAATTAATGGCCATATCAAAATGGGGTTTTACGAAAGACTTGTGATGATGTCTAGTTAGGTCCTAAATGAAAATTCATTCAATCTGACATCCAATATGCCCAATGCAGCAGCCATCTAAAAATTTTATTGTTACTCTTCCTATGTGGAATATCTTATCACCATTAGGTTTGCAGCCACAAGACCTCTGACTCACCGTGATGTATAGTTGGTACTAAATACAAAGGGTACAGATATAACATCCAATATCGCCACCACTGTAGCTAAAGATGAACATCTTTTGATACTCCTCCCAAATGTAAAATAATACTGACATTACCTTTTCACTAGAAGAATAATTATGATAATAATCTAGTTTTCTTGAATGAAACTGGTGCTGTTCTGACCTCAGATATGCCTGCCATGGCAATCATCTGGAAAATCTTATTGCCACAACTCCAGAATTGATGGTCATATTGACACAGGTTTATCACCAAAAGACATTTTGATAATTAGTTGGTCCAAAATCAAATGGTTCCCTGCAGACATCAAATATGGCAGCCACAATAAACATATTGAAAATCTTGTCACCATTTCTCCTTAATGGATAGTCATATTGTCATGGGATTTTCACCCAAAGACTTTTGATGGTGTGGTGTAATATGCCCTAGTTGAAAATGAGGCTGATATAACATCCAATAGCACTTCCACAGCAGCAGATTTAAAAATTGCTGAATAATGTCAGAGATAGTTTGAACACTCGGCAGTTAAAATGAAGAAATGGTCTTATCTTGAATTTCTGGAAATTCTTTTTGGTCAGTAGAGCATCAGTCCCTTCAAGGGACTCTTTGAGATTTAAAAATGTGTTTTGTGGTCCCAATGGGGGTCATTGCATGCAACCAAAAAATGCAATGTAGTCCAATTGAGAATACACTATCTTTTGATATAAACCTATAGAAAATGATTGAAAATTCCAATCTGAATAAAAGAAAACAACTTGTCTGTTTTCTGTAAAACATTTAATGCACTAACAAAGAAAAAATAGTAGGTCATTTTAGCATTGTCAAATATCACACACACACACACACACACACACACACACACACACAATGACAACCACACTGACATTAAATAAAAACATACATCAAGTTTCTGTCTTGAACATCCACTGGATGCCAGATATAGGCTTTGTTAGATAGTTTTTGTTGCTCTCAATAGTTTTATAGGGGGTTTGAAGATAATGCAGGTGTCATTGGTATTTATCTTTGCACTCCGCAGAGAATGGATGGTACTTTTGTTCAAACCTCCCTGTTGTATTCTCGTCAGTGAACCCTGTTCAGAACTGAGTTGTTCTTGACAACCATAATGTTAGCATTGTCATAAATGTATACGATGTAGTTTGACCATGAGATACACTTGTATCTATAGAAAGATGAATATATATCACATTGACCGATCATTTCATTGGGGGAAGGGGGAGAGGGATATACTGTTCTCAGGTTTAATGGGGGCTTTTACAGGTAATACAGCAGTAATAAATGCCTCTGTCCGTACAGGTGTCAATGCTTTATCCACACAAATGGACTGTGCAAAAATGAGCATGTTCTTATTATTGTCTATCAATCAGTCAATTTCATAGCTAAACTCATACTGAAAAGCATGGGTCAATTAACAGTCAATGTTTTAACAAGATTAAGATAATGAGCAATAATACAGAGAACTCATGTTCAATTCAGCATGTTGAATATGTTCTGGTTTGTCCCGACGTTACATACAGGTCCTGCTGCTATTTCGATGGACGTGGTTTATCCCAGAATGACTTATGTCAATATGTTGTTTCCAATATGTGCAGAGAATTAAATGCTCCCCTTGCTACCATACTTCACAAAGTAAAACTTCATCAACCAGGAGTTCTGAAATTTATTTTTGCAGGATATGTTTTGCTTCTCTGATAGCATATTGCTTCATGAATCACCTTAAAAAATGAATCACACTTGAACGTTGTTCCAACAAATGAAATAGTCATACATTATGTTTTATATATGGAGTAAAATCCAATTTCAAAGAAATGTTGCCGCTGTTCATGAGCTTGCCAATAATCTTTAATACAGATGACTTAATAATTCTCATTCAAGACAGTGATGTGCAATAACTTTTGTTCAACATGCATCTAGCATCTCTTTGATTCACTTATAACTTAAGACATTGAGTTGTTCCACTTTGAAAATTAGCATAATGGGCTCACTCATGGCAGTCTTCGAAGGACTTAACACATATCACTAGCTACAGTCAGCCAATTAAGTAATATCTGAAATGACGGGTTTCTTAAATACCTGGCCAATTTGCCATATCAGCGAACTCTTAGTAGGACTGTTTACCATTTATACATGCTACATGTTATGGACATATACAGAGGTGGTGGTGGTGGTGGGGTTTGTTGAGGATTACTGAAAATCATGTTTTTCTAAGCATTACTATGTAGGGGGTTTGGGAGTAAAAACTCATATTTTTAGCAACCTGATATAGAGATTATTTTGTTGTGTCCTCATCTGAACCTGTATCAAACTTGACCCCTGTTTCTGTATTTTTGTTTGTTTTTCAAAATACATTACCTGATCATAATAAATTAGGAGTACAGCCACTGCCTCACAAACCCGGCCCACCCAAATTTATTTGTCGACACAAAAGTGCTAAAAGTTGTCTGCCCACCTAGATGTAAATCAGATGCACAATCTCCCCTTGGGTAGCAGGATTGGCACCAAATAATGTCCATACATCAGTTACATTTTTTGCTCATGCAATGAAGCATGCTGTCCTTTGAGACCTAACAAAGTCAAATCTACTTGTGCCTTTACATCCTTTGAGCAATTCTTTGGAGTTTTCTGACAACAGGGAAGTATACTCCAGCCATATTTCTGTCTGTTTCTAACTTTACTTTTATCAGTGCTGAAGAATTCACACTTCACATGTCTGACTTTGTCTTATGGTAGTTATGTCAGTGCCAGTATAATTACTTGCCTGAAAGCCTATTGTACTTCAGTTCATCTTAGTATATGTTCATGTAATTATTTTCAACAGTATTGTTTTTCATTAGCATCCTTTTCACAGTAAGTAAGCCATTAACAGACTTTGGCATTAGCTGATAATCAGTTTTGGAATGGTGGTATATTTTCCCAATATACCCAGTCCTGGCAGCATGACAAAGATAGGTCCCAACAACTGGAATTGCTAGTCATAGCACTTGCTCAAAGTTAGACTTCATATATTCCTGACACTGGCACTGAAGAACAGACTTCATCTATCCAGTACCAGACTTCTGAGATTTACAGTCAAAACATACCCAAGTCAAAATGTACCTTGACTGAAACGTACCCAAGTCAAAACGTACGGAAGTTGAAATGTACCCAAGTCAAAACATATCTATGAATGCAAAAAATAAAAACCAGGTCAAAAGGTACTCATAAAGTCAAAACATTACCATTCCAAAATTTAACCGATTTCTGCAATGTATTACAATATAAATTATAACAGAACATTTATTTTTGCAATTCACCCACCAAATTAAAAAAGAAAATCATTATCACAGGCATAATGTAATTTGGCCCAATTTGGCTTTGACCTGATGATTTATGGATTTATCAGGTTGAATAATTTTCTTTTGCAACTCTTTCTGTTAAACATTAGTGATCTGTGAAGTAATATAAAATATTTAGCTCATTAAAATCCACTTATTCCTACAAAATTAAGTTTTTGCATTAATTAGTTCAGTGCTTAACAACAAAATGAATTGAAAAAATATGATTACACACCCACAATATTCCACCTAAATCCAAATTAACATTCGACAACTTGTGATCATGAGGAACTATTACATGATATTGTCAGTATCAGAACTTTCATTGAGTTCATTGCTGTGCTCTTTGCAGGAATGCTAATTATCATCTTTATAAATAGCTCACAGGCCAACAATTGTCTTACAGTAGGTGTTCTTCCAGTTCTTGCATGGTAGCTCTATAAATTTAAATTTTTACATTAATCTGATTAATTTGATAAGAGATGCTGACACACCTGCAAAATCACACAAATTCAATTGTTGCAGGCCTAAGAATGTTAAAATCTGCACAGGTCCAATGTCCTAGAACTCACCTCATATCAGAATAGAGACCAGATAAAAAGGAGAGACCCTTGTATGGCATGACAAACAAGGAAATAGTACTAAAAGCCCTTTCTTTCTTCAGACAAGAACATATTTGCTTGGCCAGTGATTATAAAAGGTGGGGAGATAAACAGCTTCCAGTCCAGTTCTCTCCATCAGCTTCTATCCCTCAGAAAATGATGCCATGGAATAGGAAAGATTTTGCCCCGACAATTTGTGGGTCTTGCATATCATCTCAGAGAGCTTCAGATCATGTTCAGAAACCCCTCCACCATTCGTAAGGCCACCCTAAATTGCTACAGACATCCCAAGAATCCCATTTTGAGGCCACATTCTGCAGCAAGCATACAATCTCCTCAATGGGGTGTTGGATATTGTTCAAAAATATAAATTCAACTTTCTTTATACCAAAGACAAATGGCATGATGCAGCTGGTCATAGATCTAACCTTGCTCTACCTTTTCATTTGGGCATCATAGTTCTGAATGGAGATTTTAAAAAAAAACACACACCCCCAAAAAAAGCAAAAAACAATCGTTAATGCTGTTCAGTAGAAAGATTTTTCAATCAACTTTAGATCTTCAAGATGTGTTCCTCCATATTCCAACTGACAAATCTTCAAGGAAATTCTTGTGGTTTGTATTCAGATATTGGTATATCGATTCAGGGCATCACCTTATGGTCTGTGTATTCACATGAATAATGGACAGAGCTGTGTCACGTCAGAGCAGCCTCCATATACATGACTTCCGACTACCTTGACAGCATCCTGCGAAACCACCAGCAGAGTTATATTCAAGATCAACACATGAAATCCCTTGTTTCACTTCTGCTCTGCCATGGGTTTCTTGTTAACAAGGACAAATCTGAAGTTGCCCCATTCTGACATTTTCCCACGTGGGTATGGAATTAAACAAATGTAAAAATTGACTCTCTTTCTCAAGAATGTGCCTTTAAAAATCATCTCAGAGTTGCTGAGTGTTCTTTCAAAGAATTGCATCTTGGCTCAGGAATTTCTTTGCTATTTGGTCTCCTCATTGTGGCAGAAGAACTCACATCCTTGGCAGACTCACTATCCTAGTTGGCTCCTTATTCCAATGGAATCAGCTAATTCAAACCAAATGGTCTGTTCACCAATCAGTATAAAGATGAATCTACGCTCACTGAGGTTGACCACTTGTGGATCTATATGCATCAAAGTACCCACTTTTATCTCTCCAGTCCCAGATCAAAATATCTAGGTATTTGATGCTCTTTCTATGAAGTGGAATGGTCAAGATGCATACTCCTTCCCCCAACCCTCTGAGCAACAGTCTTTCAGAAAGCTAGGATATCAGATTGCTGTCTTGTCTTTATTGCTTCCTTCAAGTGAGAAAAAGTATAGAGAAATGCTCTATTACATTTAGTAGCAGAAATTTTTTTACGTAAAATCGGCATCTTTCCCTTCACCTGCTCAAGCAATGCACATGCAGATGTTTCATCTGGACCAGGAACCATTGAATCTGCACACCTGGCTCATATCAAGCAAATAGAATAAGTGGTGCAGAGAATCGTTATGGCAAGACTGCCAACCAAATGAAAACATTCTAACGGAAGCAGGTAGTATTATTCCAGTGATCTCTGCAATAAAAGCCTCAATGCCACATACAGTCAACTTTTTCCTTTGGCTTTTTCAAAATATGAAGTTGCTCCCATCGCTACAAAAGGTTACTATTCCGCAATCTTGGACATGTTCATCATTATGGAAGGGAGGACGTTGGACAAAGTAAAGACCTCTCCAACCTTTTGGTGAACTTTGATTTGTCTCAAGTGGAGGGTTTGATCCCTTGTCCGAAATGGAAACTACCATTGATTCTGATACAGCTGAATAAAATACATTATGAATCTATATCTGGAACTTCACTGAGTCACTCCGCTTACAAAATCTGCTTCCTGATTGATCTTGGTACAGCAGACAGAATCAGTGAGATACTTTGGTTGATTAGAATAATTCTCTCCAAACGTATCATGATTTGATTATGTATTTGAAAAAGCAGCAATTGTTTGGAGTAAAAAATGTTTCTTTTAGTAATCTTTACCTGATCATAATAAGGGCACACCCATGCAGTCTTTGTACAAATACAAAACCACGGATGGAGCATGCAAATCAACTCCCGAGGTAAAAATCTTGAATGGCAGGCCTAGAATTTACCATAAATTTCTTTGTAGCCAGTTGGATTAGTAGCTTGAGAAATTTACTAGTCCTGCTGAATATTTGCTAGTCCTTCTTCATAAGCTGACTGGTGACAAGTGAAAGTTAACTAGCCATCAGACTACTGAAAATATGAAAAATACTAGTCAGACAGGACATTTATTAGTCGTGACTTAGTAGTCCACTGCTAATTTTTGAGCCCTGTATGGTTGGGAATTGTTGTCAAACCTTCTTACTATGCAGATATCACTCGTCTGACTTCCACCTAGGTGGGCAGACAATTTCTAGTACTTTTTGTTGCCATGGAGCTTGGGAGAGATAGATTTGCAAGGTAGTAGTTGTACTCCAAATGTGTTATAATTGAGTAAGATTGAAGAGGTACATTTCATTCCAAAAATTAGTTCCTTGCAGACATAGATGCAATAGCATTATGAGTTGTAGGTACGTTAAGTACTATAAAATACTAATATATTGGTGTGGGTGAGAACAATGTTAATTGAAGAAATGAAGTTTTGGCCCATTATCTAAATACTTAGAATGACTGTATCTTTGCCATTTGGATGGTTGATAATGTACTGTGTATACCTATATATCTTACTATGGATGTCAGAAGTGACATTGTAATGCTGTCCATGGGAGTCACAGAGTATGCAATAATTGACTCTGTATACCCATCTATCTCACTATGGATGCAGCAATGTCATTTCAGGATACTGTCATTATCATGCTATTGATGGTAGTCATATAATATATAATAATTTACTGTGTATACACACCTGTCTCACTATGGATATCATAATAATGCTGTCCAATGGAGTCATAGAATATACAATCTTTTATTAGCATTTAATGCACTGAGATTCATGACCATACTCACCTTATAAAAGAAGCTGTTTTTAATGAAGGGCAGTATAGTGAGAAAAGCTATATGTCACAATACAACTGTTATTGGAGCAGAATTTGCCACTGATATGAATTTTGTTATTGTCCTTCACCAAAAAATGCCTATCATGTTTTATTTTTAGTTTTACATGTACATCAGTACATGTAAAAATAATACTAAACAAAGGTCTAAATCAATTTTCATTTTACAGAGTAAGCTTTTAATTTGCAGTCTGATATCTCTGTTCTAAAATATAATTGCTATAACAATCAAGTTTATTTGTTCATGATATTTTTGTTAGTTAAACTATATTAAAAGAAAGGTTGTACATGTATATACAAATCATCGACAGGAAGCATAAAGCCAGAAAATAATATATTATAAGCTGTTTTAGTTGATAAGTAACATGTGATGGGCAATTAATATTAATTCCTAATTGGTAGTAAAACATTTGTATGAAAGTAATTATATTTAGAATGAAAATAGAGATAATAATGCAGTTGTGTAACATTTTTATATCAGTACATTTCTTTCCAGATTTACAAATATAATTTCAGATACATTTCAGATTTTTTACTTCTTTTGTACCTCTTGAGGAAATAATGGTTACATCTTCAGACATCATCTGTTATTAGAACTGATTATTGAAATAATTGAGATAAGGTGTGTTTGTGAACAAATGAAGGAGTACAATTCATTTAGCGGGCATTTACCTCATTTAAATTTAAATTGCTGTGGAGCTTTAATCAGAATTTTCAGCATCGTCTTCCAACTTTCTGAATGTACATAGTACCCCATTATCAAAGCCATTTGTATTTGTGTTGGCAACCTAACATAACTTAGTTTTTGTTTGTATTGTCTGTTGTAGATATGCCCATTACTACCAGTCTGAAAATGGCAGGGAGTACAGAACACTTTACAAAGCCTATGGAATCACATTTGTCATCATAGTTCAGGGGACAGCCTCACAATTCAGTTTCTTTCGCTTCATGTTAAGTTTGGGTAGTGGTCTGGCCTATCTAACAGTAGTAAGTACAATATTTTCTACAGCTTCTCAATACTCTATCATAATTTTTTAACATGGAGTACCTTTTATATCTACAGCTCAAAGAAGCTGGTGAGAAATATGATTCTATTTTTTCCATAATGTATCTGAGTGCTTTGAATTTATTTAAATTTCACAAAACATTTTGTCACATCCCACAGACTGATACCTTGATAATACATAATAGCCATTATTAATAACTGACATAAGACATTAAAGGGTATTCTTATGTACTAATAACAATGATAAAAACAACAACAAACAATAATAATAATAATAATAATAATAATAATAATAATATTATTATTATTATTATTCATCTGGAATTTTTTTCAGGCCACCATCATATGTGACTGTGTAGTTTACAGATGTTGTACAAATGAAAAATCAAAATACAGAAAAAGGAAATATGTAGAAGAAGATGTGGATGGTTTTTACAAGGTAAGAATAATAGAATCTATATTGTTTGGTGGAGTTGGGTAGGAAAAATCAGGATTAAAGAATCATTATTTCTGGTCAGAAGTGACACTTGCCAAGTTTTGAGGCCAAGTGTGAGATTGACCTATCCCTCATCAATATATGATGAACTATTATTTTTCAATTATCCCTGATTTATATAGTGTTTAAAAAAGAAATGGAAAAAAAGTGCACTTAGTGCAGAAGGTCACAGGCAGGACAGGACTTTTTCCTCCTTGGACAGTCTACTGAGGGACTTATTGTTGGGATTGTTGTGAAATGTGAGAAGGTTTACTCCATATTTATTCTTTAGGTAAACATAATTATTTGTGTGTGTGTGTGTGTGTGTGTGTGTGTGTGTGTGTGTGTGTGTGTGATTTGGATTTTTAACATAGCTTGAACGATTTTTCAGTCATATAGCAGCAGGCAGGGCGAACCCTACAAATTGGTTTCGAGCAAGTTTTCATAAAATAAAGGTTCCTACAGGGGCTGAAAAATAACGTCAATAACGCTAAACCGAACCTCCTAACTTTTATTATTACCGTATAGTTTGAAAAAACGGATAATAAATCGTTTGGGTTAGCTCATTTTTGTTATTTTATTTTTTTGACTTTTGTTTTTTATGTTATAATGCGTTTAGTTTACTTGCGGGTCACTCAATTTTTGTCGGCCGCCCTGCCTGCTGCTGTAATTAACCAAAGATTTTATCCAGACCTATACGATATCTTGATCTTGGATCATGTAAATTTATTGTAATAAATCCAAACGGAACAGCTTGTGCTTGAGCAAAAAAGTTTTTAAATTTAATCATATCCATATCCCCTGAACACCAAGTATAATAAATATTTTGTAAGGTATAATTATCTACTCCATTAAACACGACTAAAATATTGCAGTTGTCTCTGATCACTTTAGGTATTTGTGTATATCGTTGTGTAACATAAATCACGTCTGTATTCTTGTGTCTACCTCTGGAAAATATTCTAGCTGGATTCGTCTGCTTATCCAGCATAACGTCATCGTACACCACTAAATTATTAATAAATCCATCTAGGTCATCTACAGATGGGGCCTCATCAATATCGGTAATAAAGTCAACAATATCATCACCGTTTTCATTCAGCAATTTTGCATTTTCATTAAAATCTTTAAGTACTTCGTAACAGTGTTGATCATCTACGGATGGTGCTACTAAATACAGTTTACTCCATTTTAACCATCGCATTATTAAATTTAGTAATAGTTGTGTTTTACCCGATCCAGATGGACTTATTATAATCATCCTTATCGAATTTGGTAATGCTGGATGATGTTTTACTGGTTCCTGTTTTCGTGTCGCCGAAAAGTCAATTATATCCATATAGTAAATAATATGAGTCTGTATTGTGTTTGGTGTAGAGCGTCTACACCCACTGCTGAACTAACGACAATAACAACAAAAAATAAACGACGTGCTCTGACAGGCAAATGTATAAAATGTGGCTCGAAGAAATACAAATTTGTCAAAACAAAGACAGGTGGAGATATTGCCGCTTTATTAAGAAAATTACCAGGAACTCCATGGGCTAAATACCACGGTGAGAAACATTCCTGGATACAATTATTGTGGTCCTGGAACTCGACTTGATATCCGACTTGATAATCAAAATCAACCAAGATCAGGAGAGTATCCAATAAATAAAATTGATCAAGCGTGTCATGTTCATGATGTTGCGTATAAAAATAAAAATTTACAACAACGGCATCTCGCAGATGTAAAATTGATTCATGCATTAAATTCTATACCTAATAAATCTGTCAGAGAAAAACTCGCTAGTTTTCTAGTAAAATCTGCCATGAAAAGTAAAATAATGTTAGGGGCTGGTAATTAATTATATAACTATTATTAATGGAATCCATTTATTATAGCCCAAGAGGATATTGGAGAGGCAGATCAGCTATTAGTAAATTATCTGAAGCAGCAAAAGTTTCACGTTCTGTTGCTGTAGCGTGGTTAGCACGACAGGCAATATGGTAAATTTATCTACCACCACCTAAAAAAATTCAGTATGCACATTTTGATGTCAGCGTCCCTAATGAGGTTCATCAAGCAGATATTTTATTTTTACCACACGATACCATTAAAATTGGTAGACGTCAATCACGCATTAACTGTCGTTGACGTTGCAAGTAGATATAAAGAAGCGGAGCCATTATCAACAAAGACAGCGTCTGAAGTTGCATCTGCGTTTGAATGAATTTATCAGCGAGGATCTTTGCGATGGCCACAGTTATTACAGGTTGATCCTGGTAAAGAATTTCTTGGTGCAGTATTATCGTTGATGAAGAAACATAACGTTAAAATCAGACGAGGGCATACTGAAATTCATCGTGATCAGGCAATTGTTGGACAATTTAATCGAACACTTGCTGAGCGGTTATTTGGATACCAATACGCAAGGGAAATATCCACTGACTTTAAGTCCGGTGAGAGATCTCGTGAATGGGTTGCAAGGTTACCAAGTGTGATAGCTGCGTTAAATAACGAAATTACTCGTTCAGCTTCCATGAAACCTTCTAATGCAATTACAAAAAAATATATACCCCGTAGCGATGACAGACATCAACCTCAACCAGTATTAGGTAATGTAACTGTGAGATATTTATATGAACCTGGCGAACTTGAAGGTGGTAAAAAAAGAGCAACTGATCCTATCTGGAGCGTGACTACACATACAATTTCTAGTGTGGTTAGATCTACTGGTAGACCTCCAGTCTACAGATTAGATTCGACAGCACCTCAACGTGGATTTGTGCGTGAACAATTACAGGTAATTCCTAAAGACACACAATTACCACCACATACAATTACATAACCAGAACCTCTACGTCGATTGCATTCAAGACAGGTCAGCATCACATTATTACGTGTATGACCAAGATCACTATTAATTCTGTCTATGGTAAATTGTCTTGGATTATTATTCGAATATTGCCATAACATTACTGCGTTACAGCTTGCACAATGATTATTCTGTAGTTGTTTTAGTTTTATAATAAATTCAGTATCAATATCAAAGTCACGCTTATTTTTTTTTGTTGTCACATTGCTTATAACCAGATAGTTTTTTTCTTATTACGTCATTATTAACAGTCTGATTATTATTTTCTGTAAAATTCATAATAACCCTTTGTAGTTGAGATATTCTTCTGACTCTAGAAACTGCGAGATAGACTAAATTTGACCATTCGATCCGATCATCTATAATCCAGATATTTGTATCAGAAATAGTTAACCCCTGTGACGAGTGAATAGTTATAGCGTATCCTAACGTCCACGGTGATTTATTCATACTCAGCGCATTCTCAACATTATTAATATCGACTAAGATAATATCATTCAAGACAAGATTCTGTATTCCACCACCAGGAATTTCAACATCAATATTCTGTCGTAGAGTATCTGCTGGGCGATAACACAAAGGTACAGGTAGATCTGAAAACTTTTCTTTATGTAACAGAAATAATTTATCCTGTAGTTCATCACGAACTATCTTTCTACTTGCAACTATTAAATCAGCGGGATTCCATAAATTTAGAAAATCATTCATAGAAGTCTCTGGAATTACTCCTCGCATTATTTCACATTGTACTCTGTCTGCCTGAAGTCTGATTAATCTTTTAAACTCCTTCAGCGGTTCATCAATAGCTCTATGGTCGTCATTTATTTCTTCATAATAATCTACGTTATTCTTCAGCCATTCATGTGGAGACTGTCCAATAAAAGGGTGGTGGTTGACCATGATCACCGCGCATTATTATAGCAGTATTCTTCGTCAATAGCCATTCAAGAAATGTTTTTAATATTTCTAACGACACCGTGCATATCTCGTCCCACATAATATATTTAGGTATATATTTCTCACCCATTCGCTCAGGAGTCCATGTGTCTCCACACCATCTAAAGAAACTATGATAAGTACACGATTTTACTCCTCGCTCTTTTATTTCTCTGGCGAGTTTATGTGTAGGTGTCAAAACAATTATATCTGAATTATTATTCATGAATAATTTAATCACACGCGTTGTTTTACCTGAACCACCGCATCCATTAAGATAAACAGTCTTATGTCTAGCCACAGGATCATATACAGATGGTGTTGATGACTTTGATATTTGATTATTATTTTTGTAATATATTTCCTTAATTTTAACGTCGGCGGATTCAGAATAACTAAGTATATTTTCTTGTTTTATTCTCCATGATCCCCATTCACCATTACCAAGTAGCGGTTTTAACAAATCTGTATATTTTTTATTTATATAAAACGAATCCGTGGCGAATCTGACAGCATCACGAGGAAATCTATTTATCATAGACAGTAGATTTATAGAAACATATGCCAACATAGATGATCTTAAATGAGTAAATTGCGGTGAGTCACCATCAAGATAACTCACAATTGTACCTAGTTTGGTTCCGTCTGACAAATAAGCATTACTCCGATTTATAAATGTGTTTTTTTCTGTTGTATCGGCGATTATAAAATCGAGTTCAGCATCGTCCATAATCAATCTTGTACAGTGTCTTTTATGATCATATGCTCCTCCTTGAGTAAATTTACCAATTATCCTTCTACCAAGATCTTTTGCAAGTTTTTCATCATGCTCATCTCTGCATTTACGTATATTATTAGTAATTTTAATAATATCATCTTCATTAAGATTAGGGAATTCTTTCCTGGCATCATCAATATTAAATCTATTTGGTTCTGGTAACCAAACTTGCTTTTGTAACCAATACGATATAATTGCCTCACTCACCTGTAAAGATATTAAAATTCCAACATCAAGCATATATCTCAATAGTACTATTGGAACCCAACATTTTTCTGAAAAATGTCTTCCAAACCAAGCATAAGTAATCGGATGGAGATTTTCTGCAAACTCGAATGATTCTACATGAGCAAATCCGGTTAAGTCAAAATCTGGTAAATGTCCGTTTATCGCAACCCTGGTCATCTCGTGTGATGGATGTCCGAATCTCTTAAAGTATTCAGAATATTCTCCGTATCCAAGAAAACTTCCAGGATAACATGCTACCATATCAACAGATATAACATCATTATACTTATATTTAGTATTCCACAATCCTCCGTGTCCATATTCTACGCAGCTTTTATGGATATCTTCAAGAAATTCCGATCGTGTTGGTTTCCATAAATTTTTCTCCTGAGCGAAATGAGCCGCTACGGATGGAACTGTAAAACAATTAGTTAATAATTGTCTAACTTTGACATCGTCTGAAGTATATTTCAGCGCAAGATGTTCCATTTCTACATTAAGAGATTCTGTACGGTAAATATCACCATTAGGCCGTACAAACTGATCGTAATAATCATATTCTGAACTTTGAAATAACCAAACGGATACAGGGTCACTTTTACTGATATTTTTGATAAAATCAAATATATGACCATCATAAAATTTAACCGTTCTGTCTCATGGAAATATTGTTACTGCTGAGGTCCACGCATGCGAATTGTGATCAATAATATCTATCGGAGCTCCATTTTTTATGTATTTTGGTTTATATAAAATCTCTCCTGTTAACGTCTTTACCGTTATTGGAAATCTTAATTTTTTTTCTAGATCAGCAACATCTTTAATAGATGCTCCAGTATCTTTAACTGATTCTGCCCACGTATTTATTTTTTTACACCTTAAATCTGTTAAACCATTACCACGTATCGCATTTATGAAATGTTCTATAACTCGTTCAGCTACACAGTTTATTCTTGACTCTGACAATCTCATAGGCTTAAGATCCCGGACATCAGGTTTATTATTAAGCGGATATATTGCATATACAACTGCAGTCACAGGGTACCCCCGTTCATAATATGGCTTATCAACACCGGTTAGTATTCCGGGTTTAGATTTATTATTCAAAAGAACAATATTACTTCCTGATTGTATGCGTACTGGATCGCGCTTGTCACGAATAATCCAAGTATCTTCTTCTGTATTTACAATAAATTTTATTAAAATAAAATATTTTTTGATTATCAAGGTGATTAATAATTACTTTTCCTCGTTTGTCATTCATCATATTGACAACATTTCCAACTCTGAATGTTGACCATACATGAGCAGCACCACTATTACAAAATTCCTTCTTGGCTTCACGAATACGTTCGGTTACATCTTCATTCGTTAAAGTTAGATCTTGCATCAAAGTACTAAATTTATATTCTGATAGTCTGTCGAGATCGAATCTAGCTCTTTTAGGTTCAATTGCCGATAATTCGTTCATATAATTAAGACAAATATTTAAATTAAAATTTTTGTATATATATAATGATTGAAACAAAGAACAAATGTGCTTGGCTCAAAATTGGATATATTTCTCCTTGTAATAAATCGTGCGTGAATGAATACTGCGGAAATCATGCGCAAAGTATCAAAAATGGAAGTACAGGACCAATACCGTGTGTGCAATGCGGTGTTGGAGTAAGATAAAAAAACTCAGCTGTGTTTAAAATGTGGCGGAAAAAAATACAGGAATTAAAACGATATTATGACAAAAAAAATAATACATCGTCAGGTAAATCTCCTATACAAACCGTAGAAGATTATCTGACCAGATTTCAAAACAATGATTTAGACAAATAATATTATTATATAAAATGACTCAGACAAATCAGACTTATGATGAAATGATCGACAATGATATTATAAGACGATTGAAAATTGAGTACTATGAGAAACACGAATTTGTGGCACATCCCATAATAAAAAATTATGAAGCATCACGAGATGGTGTAATCAGACACTGCAGATTAAAGAAACCGGTTGGTAGTCTTAATAAATTTGGTTATTTTGTATTTAATACCAGTGGAAATAAACATTATTTATCAAGTAGATTCATCTACGAATGTTATTTTGGGGTCATTAAAGATGGACTTGTAGTTGATCACATTGATCGAGATCCCAAAAATAATCGGTTATCTAACCTGCAAGCTATTACACAAAGTCAGAATTCTGCACGTGGAAATACAGAAAAATGTCCCAAGATCCCGAGGTCGGTTATATCCATAAATGTAGAAACAGACCAAGAAATGACTTTCCCTCAATTAATGCGGCTGCCAGATATTTTAGCATCAATCCTGCTTCAGTAAAATCTGTTGCAATTAAAATATACAAATCTACATATTCATTCAAATACGATTAGTCGATAATATTTAAATATATCTGACTCTGTACTCTTAATAAATAAATTGTATATAGTTCGATTCTATATTTTGCCATGGGTACCTTCACCGTCGCTGCTCTCAGTGTCACTTTCATTTTTGACAGAATCAAATAACATAATCTTTCTTAATTGCATTACACGATTATCCACAATCTTCTTTTTCTCGTATTCACGAGATAGTTCGGATCTGATATTTTCGATCGAACGTGCAAGAGGCGCAAATAGCTTTACCTGCTTTTCATTTACCACTGCCAAGGATTCTAACATAGACTGATAGATTAATTTTACGAATTTATAATTGGATGGTAATGTGTATTTATTTTCAAATTTTCTTTGTTTTAATATTTCATAATCGCATAATATTTTCTCAGGATCAAGATTATCGGAGAGATTTATTCCGTTATGTTTTAATTTTTTAATAGCAGAAATAATATCATTAATGTTTTCTTGGTTCATTATATAATAATTATTTCATTAAAATAAAAAATAATATCAGTCTCTGAATAATTATTATAAAAAATGTAGTCCCCATAACCCTATGTGAACCCCTAGGTTGCCATATGACATCCTAGCAGGATCAGAAGGTCAGGGGACTGTTTTGAGGATGATTATGATTATATACAGATGCTTATGATTATATACAGATGCTTATGATTATATACAAATGATTATGATTGTATGATTATATACAGATGCTTATGATTATATACAGATGCTTATGATTATATACAAATGATTATGATTGTATGATTATATACAGATGCTTATGATTATATACAGATGCTTATGATTATATACAGATGCTTATGATTATATTTTTTGCAGACGGCACAAACATAAACTTATCCTAATGACATATGATTGTATGAACATGAATATATACAAATGGTGATGATTTTGATTATATTTTTTGCAGACGGCACAAACATAAACTTATCCTAATGACATATGATTGTATGAACATGAATATATACAAATGGTGATGATTTTGATTTTTGCAGACAGTACAAACATAAACTTAACTATGGACGGAATACAACGGGGGGGGGGGGTGATTTATCTACGTCCAACAGATTTTATACAACTCTCTCCCCATATAAAACCCCGGGGAGTGCAAAATTACACCCACCACGTGGTTACATGGTGGGAAAGTTGTATTATTTATCTGTTGGGTTTCGTACCCCCAATTAAATAGCATCAGTCGCCAAATGCAAGATAAAATATCTTTAGCATTTTTGGAGACTCGAACACACGAGAGTCTGCACAACTTCGACCTACGTCTAAACGCCTTACCACTTCGGCTATCGCTCTCTTATCAATAATACAGTTAAATTTAAGTATATAAAAAATATTTGCGCTGTCTCACAGAACTTGTATTACTAATAAAATGTAAAACTGTACTTCAGTTTTTCAAAATTCATAAAATAATTGCACGTATGAGTTATAGTTCGTTAAGGTCAAAATACATGTGTTAGAGCTAAAAATAACTCTACGTACTTGGTATATAAAACTGACGTGAATTTTTAAAGTCATCAGAGTCAAAAGGTGCATAAATATCCCTCTCTGTTACAAATTACTGATTCACTAACAGATAATTGCTTACAGAAAACAAATAAATCACCAAATAATTAATGAAAAATAAAATATATTCGTTGTCTGTAAATCGAACGTAGTAGTAAGGGAAATAATCGTTCAATTTACTCTGCAGAGAGAGAGATAGCAGAGTTATCTCGCTTTATTATATATACAATTGCTTTAATCATAGAAATTGATTATTATTCAGATTTTATTAGTAAACTACCCATCAGATTATTTCAGAATCAGATTATTTTTTTCCCCCTGATTATTTACTAGGACGTTCTACGAGCGTATATACAAATTAATATTAAGAGACTCTCCTCGTAGATCCAGAATGTATCCTGCCTGGTCAGTAAGTTTGAAATTTATCCTTGACAATAGTGGATTATGTACACGTAGATAAACTGGATTAATTGGCTCAGATATAATTAACCACCCGGGCGGATCTTTAGGACTGAATGTATATAGTATATACCCCTGTTGGGCCTGGTTAGACTTTAAAAGATCTACTTGATAACTGTCATCAATTACGTCACATACTAGATTGACCGCGATCGTAGATGTTATATTAACAATATCAGGTGAGATATGGCGACCTCCACCATGTGGATCATTGTTATATTTAAGAATAGTTGGTGTGGGTATTAATTTTTTCCATGAATCACATATTCTTTTAAAGTGTTCATCAATAAGATCATTAACGGACTTCTTTAGCTCCTCAGAGTTAAATCCCTGAATTATAAATGTTGGTAGCTGTTCTTCTGTGATTGCATAATATTTAAGAAATACTGTTTTAAATAAACGTTTATAGCTTATACGCTGAATAGGATCATCTTCATTAACTATATAAGTACTAAGAAATCTATCTACCGGTACGTTTAATTTTTTTTCTCTCTCAACGATAGCCTTATTTACATATTCTAAGTCTGATGCAACCTGATTCAAATGTTGTATTGTTTCAATTATTTGATTTTTTAAGTCATCGTTATAGGAAGCGCTGATGCTGGAAAATAAATTTCTTAGATCATTAAGTACACGTCCATGTTCAGATTTAATTGGTCTTGAGTTTGAGTTAATTTCTTCAACATTAATTGTTGCTATTCTTGTTGTACCTTTACCCCGAACAAAATCTATAAAATGATTATACTGTGCATAATCACGATAAGCATCGGGAATCTCTATAAACGGATAAGTTTTTCGATATTCTGGAAGTTTTATAAATTTTTCAACATCTACGACGAAATCAGATCGTTGCGGTTCTGGTGGTCCTTGATAAACCGGTGGGACATCAGGCCATCCTAATACTGATCTAATCGAACTTTGATAAATATCTACGGAATAATCAGGGGAATTTATTTCAATAACCGCAGATAGTGTTGGTTCGTGAACAGTAATTGCTATTTTTGATTCTTTTCCCGTAATAGATTTAATTCTACGTTGGAACTCATCATTAATCTGTTCTATTTGATAACTGCCCGTTGGAATAGCAACTACTTGCCAATCAGGAGTTCCATCAAGCTTATTCTTATTAGCAAATACTAATGAATTATTTGGCTGTAGTCCACCAAATGGTTTTGATCTAATATTTGGCCAGCTATAATAAACCCGTAACTGTGCTAATGCTATTTCCTTTCCTGGAATTGATGTTGGAAAATTGACACTAAATTCAGGATTGGTCGAACTTAACGATATCATAGTAGTTTTTGACGGAGTCTTATTAGTGACGATCTGCTGAAGTAACTCCCTGTCTGTCATTATTATTATTGTTGTTATTTAATTCATTAAAATCATTAGCGATCACCTTAAAAGCGTCATCATAGGTTTTCATCATCATCGCAAATTCAGTATCGGATATTTCACCATCACTAACACACGAAGAAATATACAAAGATAGTTTAGAGCATGCCTCTGCCACTGTATGTAATTTAATCATATAATCGTGCAATTTAGTATTTGTACAGGTATCTATCTTTTTGGCTATAATACCGAGAACACCAGCAATAGTCGTTGATGCTGAAACAATGATGGTTATAACAGTAGGTGCTGTCATCGTCAATGTTGATAATAATAATCCTGTTCCAGCAATAACAGCAGAAACCGAGTAAACAACTACATCAATAACAACTATACGCCTTTTGTATTTTTTTATTTTCGTGTTATAATAGTCGATAAAATTATTTAGTTTAGTCAGACGCTCACATACCTGATTGCATCTGTAACGTTGAACGTCGATGCGAGACTGAAGTTGATCCATTATTGTTATATTAAGTGACTAATTGTGGTGTTTCAGCTACAAATTCCAAACACCACCAGTAAGACGTTGCGGTTATTGTTTGATCATCTGCTTCCAGTAAAAATATTTCTTCAGCATCTTTATTTAACACTATAGATACAACTCCAGAGAAAGCATCTGTTGAATGACGCCACGGAAATGTTGTAGTATAAATTTTAAACTTTGCAGAGCTAAAGATAGACAGTCTATAAACACCAGTAACCTCCGCGGTATATTTAATAGTGTTATTTTGCTGTGACCATGTTGTTAATCCTGATGCTACTGTATATACGATATTTTTAATTTGTCTGTGTGGAATTTTAATCAGATTAGTTTTTTGAACAATATTAGGTATTCCACTGACAATGTCGTTGAGTTTCGTGTTAACGTCGGAGAGTTTTATGTCAACAGTTGGTTGTTCCCCAAAAAAATCCTTAATGGTTTTGTTTACATTTCTACGAAAATTTAAGAGCGTTTCTACGTGTCTAGAAAAAGTAGCACTAAGTGTGGTCATTTCGTCATTGATTTTTTTTAAAGGAATGTTGCTATCGTCTACATATTTCTTCGTCACAGCATCAAAATCAAATTCTGGTGTTCTAAGATTGTTAATACCATTATTATTCATGTTGAGAAATGCACGCATTATACCGCCGTTGGCCAATACGTATTTAGATTCTTGATCGTCGACATATTTCTTTGTTGCGGCGTCTGTATCTGTGGCTGGGTTTCCAAGGTCTATAATTTTATTTTGATTCATAATAATGCTACCCCTGAATGAATCACCAGCTTTCTTAATATAATCGCTGACTGACGTACCGGAATCTTGTATTTTACCCTGATCAGTAAAAGTAACTATATTATTAACAACAGCATTAGGAACTCGTATAAGTACATCTGGCAGTTGTATATTACTAGTTTTTAATCGTCCTTCCTTATCCTGAAAAACAACTACTTCATTTTGATCCACACTGGTTATGTTTAATAAATCATCAATCTCATTTCTGAGCTGATCGAGAGTTGCGTATTTAGATAAATCAGCTTGCTGCTGACCTTTACCATGAGAAGATCTTCCGTAAATATCCACCATTATATTTACTAATGTCTGTTTAAATGTGACGTCGTAGTATATTCATGTACAACTTTGTGAGGTGGTTTTGTTGATTTTGATACAGTATCAAGTACGTTAAGTACTTCTCGACCACATATTGGTGGATCAGTTAATGTTTGTGTTGGCAACGTTGAATACCATATTGGAGTACTTTGATAGCCGCTAATATACTTTAAGAATTCTTTTGGTGGAGCTAGTCCATATGAATCAAAATAAATAATTCCACGTGGATCAATTGCATATCCAACCCAATGTGTGCCTGGACCAGAGTTTTCATCGAGATTAATAATACCTGTTTCAATATTATTTGGTTGTTTCGGTAATTGATCACGCATAAAAACTCCTCTAAAAATTTTTATTTTTAATTTTTTAGCAGCATCTAGTAAATCAAAATTGGACATAGGAGATATTAGTAAACTGTCCCTGGTAATCTTAGGCCTTTTCCGTACCATGAATGTGGAGTCCCTGGTAATCTTAGACCCCTTCCCCTTTTTTTTTTTGATTCCCTTTCCTGTTGCTTTCTTTAATGCCATTCCAGCAGCGGTTCCAACAGCGCCTAATGCAGCTGCTTTTGCAACAGCTGGGGCTGCAGCGGCTATTAATGCTGGTATAGCAGCAAGAAGTGGAAATATACCACCCGTCTTAATGATGTCTTTAATGGCATCCGCAGAAAGATTAAGTTTTATACCTTTATTTGATTTTTTGGCTTCATCGAAATGCCTGAGCTGACGTTCTGTAAGAGATAATTTATTTGAACCGCTCATCTGATCTTTCCTTAGCAATATTTTTAATCCACAATTATTTTTTGATGCTGATTGTATCCTTTTAATCTGACCAGGAGTCAGACTAACACTAACGTAATTATACGACATTATAATATTCATAAACGATCTAATTACATATTTTCTACTGGAGCATCAACTACTCGCATTCGTCCACCAACACCTTCAAGTAACATCGATTTATCGCTGAGTATAACAGCAATTGCTTTGTAATTGGCAATAGCACCTATTGTCACACGAGCTCGAAAGTGTATATCGACTACTGACTGTCTGGTTAAATCTAAATGTTCGAGCGAAAAGTAATAAATTGGATATAAAGTTGTAAAATCTAATTGTGATATTTGTAAACCAGTATCAATATTTTGATCACGTCCCATGAACGTCATCAGACGATGATATGCACGTGCTACATGATTTTGCTCGAAATTCAGTAATATATCCTCAGATGGTTCTTGATGTCCATTTATTCTTAAAGAAACCTCGGAAACACCAAGATTGTCAAATATCATAATACTACGTAGTTGATTATCCACCCGTGCAGCATCTTGAAGCGCAATGAATATATGTCGTGGTGCAGAAACACCTTGCTGAGAAGCTATTTGCCATGTAAATACACCATTAATATTACTCTGGATAGCATCTGTGGTCATTGTCAACCACGATAACATCGATTTACCACCTTGATTCATAAAAGAGAGTAGACGTTCTTCTTCAGGTATTGTTGGAGTCATCACCGGCATCCATAATGAAAGTTTTGTCAGAATTACTCTACCAGCATCACCAGCGGGTCGCCATATTGCATCATTGTCAATTTTCTTTTCGTACAAGTACAACCGTTTGTTTGGCTCCAAAAATGACTTTTCTGACATTTCTACAGAATCCAAAGATATGTGATAGTGGAATGGCACATGAAAATGCTCTTCTTCCACCACGCAACATTGCTCGACGTGATCTAAATCCTAAGTTAAAATCTGGATCTACATTAATAATCATACTTTGTACATCAACGTTGGCGGTTCTATCAAAATTTCTTGGTCGTCCTATTTCATATTGTCGATACTATGGAGAATCAGTTGTATCCTTTGCAAACATCATTGATGGACCAGTTGATCTTGAATAATCGTCGCTATATCGTGCTAGACCTAATATCGTTGTAGCAACATCAACGTCCTTCTGAATTGATTCAATATTTTTACCATCAATCATGTACGTTGCGCTATCAAATAACGCCATAATACCATTATTAACAAAACCGACACTAACATCGTCTCCAAATGCTACTGGTGCTGCAGGATTAGCGATATTTAAAATTTCACCTTCTACTTCAATAAAAGCCTCAGCGGGTAGGAAATACCTACTTGTATCCTGAACCTGTAGTTCAATTCGTCCACGCTGATCTGGAATTCGAACGTCATAAGAATAATATTGATAATCACGCACAGACTCATCTTTGAGTATTGGTGCGTCCATGTCAAATGCTGTATCAGATATGCGCTTAAACATCTTTATTATATTTATTATCGTCTAAAACGAAGACCACTTCGGGAAGTGAGACCACTTCCTGCTATCAGACTAGCGGTTATATTTTTTCCTTTTTCTGACATTGGTACACTAGCCAACTCTGCTAGTTTTTGATTAGCAACTTGATTTATTATTTTACTGACATTTGGAGGCATTACTTCAGTACTAGGTAATTTTACTGGTGGTTGAGGTTTTCGTCGTATTAATCGTGTTAGTCTATCTTTGATCGCTGAAAATGCTTTACCAGCGAGATTACCAATAGCACCAATACCTTTTTCACGAACAACATCAATAGCTTTCATACCCAGTTGCTTTGCGATCGGTATTGCTTTTGGAGTTATCCTTTTAAATAGACCCTGAACGACATCACCTAGTCCATCTCCGTAGGTTGTTTTGTATACTGGTAATCGTGAGTTTATTACCCTGACCATGGTTGGTCCACGTTGAGTACTATGTACGATCATTTTATTATAGTAATTGTATTTAATTACGTACTCAGTCACTGTAGTAGTCATCGGCAATTTCATTAATAAGAGACTGATAAACATCAACGTCCATAATACCACCGGTAAATAATCGTCTGCAAATATCGGCCGCTTCATTAATTATTTCTGGAGAATTATTTCCGGCTCGTTTTCCTCCAATGAGAATCTCCAGACGTTCAACGTCAGCAAGGACGTTGTTAGGACATAGAGTAGAATCACCTTCGGTAGAGAGACCGCTCCCAGTAGAAGGTTTTTTTAAAACCCGAATTTAGTTTTTTTCAAATTCTGATAATTCTGTTATTTTTTCTTGTAAATCTTTTTTCCTAAAATTTTCTTTTGCTTTTGATAATTTTTCCATCATATCCTGTTTATATTCTCTCACTTCCATCAAATGTATCATTAATTCTTCCTTATCAGATTTATTAAGTAATTTTTCAATGAATTCTAGTTTTGCTGCTCTTTCTCTCTTTTTAATCCTTTCATAATTTTCCATTGACCCCGGTTCAAGAGAAGCAAATCCCAATGGTCTTGCTATGCCCGGTCGAGTTAATATTGATGGCGGCATTTTCTTCTCTATATTTTCCTCTCCAGTATCTCTCTGTAATTTTAACACACTAGCTACTTCTTCCTTTGGTGTTGGTAATGATAATGGTGGTGGTGATGGTGGTAATGGTGGTGGTAATTCCAATGTTTCAGAAGGAGGAGGAGGAGGAGCTGGTTTTTTTCTTTTTATATATTTTCGTTTTGGTCTTGCTGCTGCTTCTTCTCTTGCTTTTCTCTTCTCTCCTTTCGCCTGTATCTTGATTTCTTTCTCCTTTCTATCTCTTTCTTCCTGCATTCTAGCTAAACTATTAATTTTATATATATAATCTTGATATTCTGGATCACTAGATTTAACTTTTTCAACATTCGTGTTTATGCGATATATTGCTTTATACCACTGATCACGGTTTCTAATATCTTTAACGTTTTCAGGTTTCATTAATGTTTCTCTCCGACTAAAACCAGCAAAAGCAAGCACAGCTAACATATTTGTATCATCAACAATCCCCCTAATTGTTTTAACAGCATTTTCAGTAAATTTATTTACCAATTCAGTAGTAGTACTACTAACAACTTTATCTTGTTTAGGAGCTGATGCTTCAGCGACTACAGGTATTGGTTGAGCAGCAGCAATTTCAGCTGGAAGTCCACGTAAAAGTCTTTTTGTCTGTTTTGTTCTCTCCGCTATTTTTTCAGTTGCCTCAGCGGTTTTCTCTAAAACAGGAAGAAGAGGTTTAGTTGTTTCAGTAATTGGTTTAAATAATTGTTTTGTATCCTCTTCAAATTCAACATGAGATTCTTGTCGTTGTTGTAATTGTTGCTTGACAGCATCACGAACTGGTAAATATTTCCTAATTGCTTCTAGTCGTTCTCGTGTTAATCTAGCAGAGTGAGGTTCGCCTATAACGACCATTATTAATAATATTTATACTGGCTGTTTAATTTACAGCAGCAGGCAGGGCGGCCGACAAAAATTGAGTGAACCCGCGAGTAAACTAAACGCATTATAACATAAAAAACAAAAGTCAAAAAAATAAAATAACAAAAATGAGCTAACCCAAACGATTTATTATCCGTTTTTTCAAACTATACGGTAATAATAAAAGTTAGGAGGTTCGGTTTAGCGTTATTGACATTATTTTTCAGCCCCTGTAGGAACCTTTATTTTATGAAAACTTACTCGAAACCAATTTGTAGGGTTCGCCCTGCCTGCTGCTCATATCGCTACTAGTATCATTTTTGTAAGTCTTTGGTATGACTTGACCGGGGATCGAACACACGGCCTCCTGCATCCAAGGCGGACACTCTAACCACTAGGCCACCAGAGCGGTCTAATTATTTGTAAAATTAATTAACTGCAAATGAAATCATTTAACAATTTATCTCTGTTAGTCTGTGTGTTAATTTTCTCTACTGTATGTTCCAAAATTACAAGAGGTATTTGAGCTCTCCACTATAATGGTAATCAATGATATTGTTACAATTCAATTGCTGCCTATTAATGCTAATGTAAGATTTTCAAATATTGGTTGACCAGTCTCATATATATTTTCTTTAATTCTGGATGAGTTATTTCAGAGTATTAGAATTTAATTTGTTTTTGTTAAATAATACTAGTACAACCAGGACTATTGATTGCTGATAGCAATTAATACAGCAGTGCCTCATAATGCTATCAATTGGTATATAATACGTCACCCCAGTTAATGAGGTTCAACTAATTACATAACAAAATATTATCCTTGACCATAACTTCCTTATAAAAAGAACTGTTTTGTAATGAAAGACCATACAGTGATGGGCTGCTGAAAATGGATACAAAAATTAAATAGTTTATCTAGAGGACAACACATTTGTCAGTATGATAAAAAGTCTGGAGAAGTGTACTTATGGGTATCAATACTTAAATGAAGTTATGTAAGTGTTTAATGTTGCTTTTCCTGAGTTTATTGTGGTATAAACTGTCAGTTGCAGAATCACACAGCAAATAACGCCCGAAGGGTGTCCTGTAAGCTGTGTGAGTCTGCAACTCACAAAGTTCCCTGGTGGACTGCAGGCTCTGCATCTTGCTGATGATGGTGCTGTTAAATGGCTGGGCAATATATAATAATAATAATAATAATAATAATAATGACTTTATTTAAAGAAGCTCATTTGGTCAACTGACCAATCTTCCATGAGGCCTTCTACAATGACATTTGCACAATTATATATATATATATATATATATATATATATATATATATATATATATATATATATATATATATATATATATATATATATATATATATATAATGCACAATTTTTACAAGATAAGGTGTCTTTAGACAACAAATGCTGTTAAAAACTCGACAATTGACCTACTGCTACAATAAAATATGTACAAGGTTTTAAGGATGAGTACATGCAGGATTCATACAAATAGTAGTAGTGAACATGTGTAAAACATTATAGGTGAGTACATGATAACAATGCTGCAAAAAGTAGTGCTACTGAATTAAACAAAATCATGCAAATGATTGTTTCTGTAGATGTTGACTAAGAAGCTTTTTAAAAGCTTGGCATGTGTCAGCTGACTTTATATAAGGTGGTATGGAATTCCATAGTTTGGCTCCAGAAAAAGCAAAACTCTTCTTATAAAACTCTGAATTTGGTTTAGGTAAATATAACTTGTTTGAGATGGATCTTAGTTCATACATATGTACATTTTTAACAAATTTAAAATTACATTTAAGCTAATCAGGACAATTATAGACAAGTAAACCCTTCTGAAATTGAGTTTTCAGCTGAAATGGAAGCCACTTTAGGATTTTAAAAAGATTTGTTGATGGTGTATCTAAATCAGCATCAAGAATAACTCTAGCTGCTCTTTTTTTTGAAATTTTAGTAATCTTTCCTGATTTTCTATACCACTATTTCCCCAGATAGAAAAACAATATTTGAATATCTTTCTCTGTTCTTGAGGGAGATAAGATTTTATTCTGTTCATGAGATAAAGCAGTGAATTAACTTTTTTAATGACTTTATCAACTTGAATTTTCCAGCGCAAGATCTGGTCTATCATGATGCCAAGTAGTTTTTCATTTTCAAACTGTTGTATATCCATTCCTTTTATCATTACTTTGAAGTAATTTTTCTCAGCTTTTACTCTTGCTCGACTACCTATGATTATGGCTTTTGATTTGGCAGCATTTATCTTCATACTATTGTGTTCACACCAGTTATATATATTTACCAAATCTTTATTTAATTTAGTGCTAATCTCATGGCCTGTTGATCCAGTGTTATATAATGTTGTATCATCTGCGAACATGTTGGTGGTGGATAGCTCAATGTGATATGGTAAATTATTGATGTACAGCAGAAAGAGTAATGGTCCAAGAACTAATCCTTGTGGAACACCTGACTTTATCAGTTTCTTATCAGAAAGTTTATTCAAAATAGAAACTTGTTGTCGTCTGTCTTCAAGATAGGATCAAAACAACGTTAAGCTTTCATGGTTAACTTGATATATGCTGAGCTTTTCAAGCAGGATTTTGTGATTTACAAGGTCAAACACCTTTGAAAGGTCAAGAAACACTGTTTCTACAAGGTTGCCTTGATATGTTGCTGTTAACCAGTCATCTACCATTCTAGTTATTGTAGTCTGGCATGAATGTCCTTCACGGAAGCCTGATTGTCATGAACGTAGCAAATTAAATGATTCCAGGTAGTTTCGAAATTCATTACAATCATGTCTTTCTAATATCTTTGAAAGTGATGATAAAATTGATATAGGTCTATAGTTATTCATATCAGAAAGATCTCCCTTCTTGTGTATTGGAGTTACTTTTGCCAGTTTTAGCCTGTTTGGAAAAATACCTGTGGAAATACTTAGATTGAAGATATAAGTAAGTGAAGGTGCAATCACTTGAGATGAGAGTTTTAGGAATTTAGCACTTATATTATCCAGACCTGCTGCTGTTGTGACATTAAGTTGGTCTAATTCATTTAAAATGAATTCAAGGCTTATTTTTGGGATTTTGAAGCACTCTTCTTTGCTAAGTTTTGAAGAAATATGTTCATTTATCACTGGAAAATCTTTTAGGAGTTGTGAAATCCACCCTTTTTTCATTTATATTCACAAAGTAATCATTGAGTACATTTGCAATTTCAAGAGGTTCCTGCTTAATATCACCATTTGCATCACTAATACATGTAAATGGCAGGTTATTGACAGATTTGCCTCTCAAGTCATTGAAGGTTTTCTAGGATTCTTTTTTTTGCAATACTCTCTGATATTTCAGTGGAATAATATTGCCTTTTGAATCATTGACTTGACTCTGTTTCTCCATAAACTGTAATTGTCAGTATCTTTTAATTTATGAAATCTATCCCTTGTCTTAGTAGCATTCAGTATATCACCTGTAATCCAGTTTGGTTGGTTTTGTTGCTTGACTGTCTTGAAATTAAAAGGAGCATGAGTGCTCAGGGTGTCAGTAAACATATCTATTCAGATGTCAAGCATCTAATGGGTCATCAAATCATTCAATTACTGACCAAGGAATATCTTTCAGTTCTTTAAGGAATAGTTGTGAATTGAATCTTGTCATTATTCGATACTGGATATATTTGTGATGACAAGGTTTACTTTTTTGGCTTAATTTTCTTGTACAGCATATAGGATAATGATCACTTATGGAATATTTGGGAACTGCAACTTCTATAATATAGCATTGTTAGTATAAATATGATCAATTAGTTTTTCAGATACCTCCGTTATCCTAGTGGGTACATGAACTAGTTGTTGATAATTCAGGGAATTCATGGTTTTAATCCAGCTTTGATTGGTATCATAAAGCAAATTGTAACCTGAAGTCACCTATTAAACAGACTTCTTTGTTTTCTATATACAGAGTTTCAAGCTTGATTTGAAATGTATTATGCCAAGCACTGTCAGTGTTCGGTGGTCTATATACACAGCCCAGTACAAATGGTTTTTGGACATTATGTCTCCTTTCTAGCCAGATTATTTCCATACCAATTTCCTCAAGATCATATCGATGTTTTAAAGAAATGCCAACCTTAATGTAAACAAGAAATCCACCACCCTTTTGGATAAGTTGGTCTTTTCTTTGAAAACTGTAGTTAGGAATTTTAAGTTCATCATAATGAAAACGTTCATGCAAGAAGGTTTCACTGAAAGCAAAAATATCAATTACTGAATTATTTCCTGAAAGAAGTAATTTGATTTCATCTAGTTTTGAAAAAAGATAAAAAAGACGGCAACTTTTGAGACCTTTTTGCTTAAGCCACTGATTTTGAGAGAATTCTAAATTTTGATGGTTTTGAGATGAATGATATGGAATATCCAAATTAATATTTTCACTATCAATATATGAATCATGATATTGCTCTAAATTTTCTTTTAAACATCATCGTAAATCATGACTATCAACTGTTTCTTCAGAAGATTTTTCAATGACACTTAAAACATTAGCACATTCAACAGTTATGTCAGTAGCAGTTACAACATTATGATCACTTTCATTGATGGAAGCTCTTAATGGGATTGCACCAGAGGTAATTCCATGGACATCATCACTCTGTAGGGTATCAGCAGTTTGCTTTCAGTTATCACAGAGGGAATTGCATTTAGCAGATCTTATAGGCTGTTTTAAAGATTCTGGAAAAATGTGTTTGGTTGTTAAACCTTTGGCCCCATCTTCATTGCCATTTTCCTAAAACTGCATATTTGAGTGGAACATTTCACAGTGTTTTGCCTTATTTATGTCCATATTGTAGACAGTCGTGACACTATATTTTACTTGTGTGTCTGCATGATTGCACATTATGCCCACGTTCAAAACAGTAGAAACATCTCCTCGATTTCTGATGATGGTTAGAACAGTTTGCATGGTCCCTATTATGTTGGTGATCAAAGTTTCTATGCCTTTTAGAGGCATCCTGGCTGTCCTTTAGTATTGGGAAATCTCATTTATTACATTGAGAAAGTGGGACAGACCCTTCTTATTTAGATGAATTTTGTCTTTTGCCATTAGGTGTTCCAGAACTAATCCAGATTTGGTCACAAATCCATGTTCAATGTCTATCATTTTGTGATTCCACTCCTGACACAGATGTTCAATTAGAGCATTCAACTCACTAATGTCTGTGTCAATTCTTGGGCATACACTGCATAAAAAGACTGAGCAGTTAGGATTTTCCAGGTATATGTTGTTTAGGATGTTATAAAAATTGGCTTCAATCTGGTCAAGAGGAACATTGTTACTTACATCATTGCCATCAACATTGATGGTGTCATATTGAGAAAGGTTAATTTTTCTCATGGCATCAAATATATGACCAGTTTCTGCCCCAAGTAAACACTTAACTTGAACCCAAGGTTTCAGATCTCTTTACATATTTAATAATGGAGTCTCCAGTTGTTAGAGCATTTTTGCTGGAATTATCATGTTCATTGATGTTTTCTTCTCTGTCTTTGGTAGAATCCAGTGTATTACAAAATCTAAAGCTGTTATTTCTGAGATATGAAGACCCTTTCTTGCTATTTGTGACATTGTGTGGAGAGTTTTCCACTGTAGTGTGAGGGACTGTAGGGTTTTTCCCTATATTCTGGGTGGGTTTGAAATTATTATTTTCTCTCTGGGCATTTCCTTTCATTTTCATAAGCCTGCTTATTTCACTGATGTGTTTTGAGATTCTTCTTTGAGAGTACTGACAATTTGTTTTCATACTTACAATGTCTTCCTGCACTGCTGCTAAAAATATGTCAGGATTCATGTTGCTTGAATCAGCATAGCCATATTTAATCCGCATAATTTCTGACAGGAGCTAATCTTTATTTAAATGTTTTACTTTCTCGTTCATTTTTGAGTTGTCCTCTTTCAGAATAAGGCAATGGCCTGATGTCTTACTTAGGTCACATCTAATGGTTTTATTTGTTTTTTCAAGGCTCATAAATTTCGTCTTGAAATCTGATAGCTGTTCTTCAAGTTTTTCATGTTTATTCCTTGCTAACTCCTGCTTGGTTTTTAAAGATTCACATTGCTTTGACAGTTTATTGGCCTTTGCTGTCATTTTTGCAAGTTCTTGATGTAGCAATTTGTTTTCCTTCATTAGGGCTTTCATGTCTTTTTCACCCTGCAGTTCAGAAACTTTATCTGACTGAGAATCAACCTTTGTGATAGCCTTGGGTAGCAATTCATTCTTGTTGCTTTCTCTGGTAGCTCAGCTGAAATTTCTTCACCACTATGGTTTCAGTTTCTGGTTCCTGAAGGGAGGAAGATCTTAGGTGAATTTCACCAGAGTTAACTGGTGTAACAGCACTTATTTCTATTTCTGAAATCCCAATAGGGGAGAGCTGTACATGGCCCTCTGTTAAATGAACAGTAGACCCACTAGAGGTTAGCAAAGACTGATTTGGGGCACTACTGGCATGCAAAATATTCTGACTGTTTCCATGATAACTTGTTTCAGAAAAAATTTCTGCAACTAGGAGATGAAAATTAGTTTCTGTCTATTCTTTATAGTTAGGCCCCTGAATAAGTAAAGTATTTGTGGAATTATAAGGAGTCACTGTAACTTTGTAGGACTGCAGATTTTCTGGTGAATTCAGAATTTTTGAAGATCAAGCCCTTATGCTTGTTATCAGTTCCTTGACCATATCTTGAGGTCAGCTTGTTCTGTCATTCTGATATAAGTTTTATATATTACAAACAGTTATAGAGTTTGTGTTGGACTTTAGACTGTAATTATCATCTTCAATAATTGACAGTTGTTTTGTGGGAGTAGTGTAAATTTCACTTTTAGAGAATCCCGAGAAGCTGCTGCCTTCTAGTGAGGTATCATGAATCAAATACAATAGATTGATAGAGTCTTCCATGATAAAAATTTAAAAACAAAGTGTTATTTCTTTAGGATGTGTTATCATATTTCAAACAGAGATGGACTGAATGTAATCAAACACAAGAACAGAGATCTTCCATTCTGAATCCAGATGGTCATATCCTGATGTTAACATTGATGGATTTCTTCTATTCTGTCCCAGTACAGTAAATGATCTGAAGTTTAGATATAGCCATTGTAGTTCAAGTAGTTCAACTTAGTCCACTTGGGTAGCCATCTTGGATTACCTAAGATCCTTTGTTTTCTGAATAGGTTTCCAAAATTCTCTTGAATAACTGATAATGTGTATATTAAATTTCACTTACACTAACTTAATATTGTCATAAATCCACAGTATTAATTATGGCAATAGGTATTAGCATATTCTATACCAAATCCCTTGAATGTTGAGCTGTAACTATAGTCAAAGATATAGTGCCTGATTGCTTAAAAAAAATACTATTAATTACTGAATCTGAATGTTAGAGACATGGAAGATATTATTACTCCTTTACTCCTAGAAATTTGGAATGAATACACCACCACTAATGAGTAAACCTGTTCTCTTCAATATATATATTGAACAAAGGAACCACAGTCTGCCATGTTGAATCTGGCTGCTGGCTGAGCAAAGTTTCACATCCCAAAATAGTTCTTGCATTGTATTGAAAGAGAAAAATAATGTCAAAGATTCATGAAAAGAATCATGATGTAGCCTTTTGGCCAAAGATATTTCATGGATGATGAATTAAACACACAGATATTCCTGGACTTAACTGTTATTGCGATTGCACTACTTCCCCATAGAATCACTGGCATGTTATTTCACTTGATTATGTTCTGACCAATGGAAATCTCTTCATTTATCAACTGATGCAACTGCAATTATTCTTCATTTTTCCACATTTTTCATTAAATGCATTGCATTCGATATAAGTTGAAATGCACCATGTTACCTGTATTACTTATGTTACACACTCTAACTTGGATATAACATATCCAAATTCAGCATTACTGGATCCAAATTTCCTTTAGAGTCAGCCTGAATTTTTGTTAGAATGGAAAATGCTGTTTTGAATGTGTGCACTGGAATGTAGCAATGTCAGTATAACTTTAGAGTCCACCAAGATGATAAATTGATTCCTGCTTGTGGGTAGATTAAGATTGCTACTACCTGCCAGAACTGCTCAAGAGTGGTAATATCTTTGTCTAATGGTGTTTTAAAGTCATTAAAATTTTCACATAAAGCACACATGCATACATTACACATCCTTTGTGACTTGAAGCTTAATTTGTATACATATTTGTTGTCATCATCATCATCATCACTATCACCACTCTAGAATAATGACACTCAAATCAAGAAAAGGATTACCACTTACTGATATTATAGACAAAGTCAATGATCCCTATTCATCCCAGGCATTACTGATTACATTGACAGTTAGTGGCATGTAATTTGGTCTGGTTTACCTTTATGTTTATAAAGGATAAATCAAGGTGTTTATATTATTTTTTGTGATGTGGTCACTTATAGTAGCATTGAATGTATATTTTGGCTAAAATTGCATTTGCTAGTTGTGTTCTTAAGATCATGGTCAGTATTCAGACTGGTTGTTGGTCCCCTCTCTTCTACATTTCTAATAGGAGGTTGTAATTATGAGCTTGGATGAATAGACATGTGTGCCAGAAAGAGGCAAGCAAGGCAATAGTGTCAGGTAAGTATTATGTCATTAAAATTAGCACCACCACCATCTTGGTCCCTGCCAATTGTACATTTATTATCCCTGAATCATGAAATTTGGAGAATGTTGTCTGCTGTTGTACACATGGTCAAAATGGTGGGTGTGGGTAATTTCCTGTTCTAACTCATGACGTTTTGCAACTAATCCACAGAATCAGGCCAGCTCATATATAACAGTCACTTCTCTGGTGTTGTGAACATCTCCTAAAACAAATATGATCATATCCCTGCTCAAACTGTTTTCTATTTAAATTTGAAGGTATTCTCTGTTAATCAATGCTGGTTACTCACTGGCACATCCCACAATGCAACCCCAATTAGTAAACATCGACCTTTTTTGGACCTGGTAGATAACATAAGTTTAAACATGTTACACCACATTAGTTTATCTTCCCATGCCCTCATCATACACAACATACTTACCCTGACGTTAAGCAAATGATAGCAATAACACACAACTACTACTGATTAGGGAATGTCCAAGATTATCACTCTCCACCCACCTCATTACCACTCTGAAAATAACAATGTTGAAGGCAAAAGAACCAGTCTGTAGAAAGAAAACTCATTATCCTCTATCTATGTAGCATTTTGTTAGCTGAATCATATGTACCAGAACCAAATCCAGGCCCAAGAACCATCAAGTTTCCTTGCGGGGTCTGCAGCAAATCATGTAAATGGACAACACCTTGTGTGTGCTGTGACTCATGCAAAGTATGGTATCATGAAAATTGTATCGGTATGCCAGATGCCATCTTCAAAACCCTCCGCAATGTAAGCTAGGAATGTATTTAATCTGGTTTACCAAACTTCTCCACTGGAATATTTAACACCTTTGTCTTTGATACCAGTAACAGTTACCAATACCTTAGCGACAGCACCCAAGCAGACAGTGCGATAAGCTTTAGCAACCCAACTGCTACTTCAGACTCCACACTTAGCAGAGGAACACCTCTACAGCAAATGGTCCCACTGGAATTAGAACTGACTTGCCCATGAGAATCCTAGTCATTAATTGTCAGTCCATAAAGGGGCCTGGAAACAAGGGACTGTAACTTAGCAATATGATCTCCTCTACCAAAGTTACCATTGTTATTGGTACAGAATCATGGCTAGACAGCAACATAAATTCATCTGAAGTATTCCCAGCAAACTTCAGGTTCTACTGCAAAGATGGTTCAGAGGGATCCCATGGAGGCAGTGTATTTGTCCTAGTATCAGACCAGCATGCCAGCTGCAAACCAGAAGTTAAGGCAGATACATGTAATAACTTCGAGTTAGTTTGGGCCAAAATCAAGGGGAAACAGGCCTATATATGGGTGCCTTCTACAAACCTCCCCCTTAACTGAACCAAACTACGTAGACCTACTTCACTCGTGCCTTACAAGAATCCCACACGGTGCACGCATATGGCTAGGAGGAGACTTCAACCTGGCAGATATTGACTGGGAGAATGAGTGTTCCACTACCACAAGCCACAAACAACGCCCAATGCCAACAGCTACTAAATATCATAAAGGACTCACTCCTGGAACAGGTTGTAGATACTGCAACACGTGTAACTGAATTGACTTCAAGTCTGCTTGATCTGTTTTTCACAAAGAACAAAACATTAATCAATGAATTAGATGTCATACCAGGAAATGCTGACCATGGAGCAGTTTATATAAAGTCCAGCCTATGACCAATGAAAGTGAAGAAAGCAGCTTGTAAAGTTTTCCAGTTCAGGAATGCAGACTATGGCCAGATGTGAAGAATTGAAATTGTCACAAGAGTCATTCACACGTGAGACAGATAACCTTTCTGCAAATGACACACGGAAACTTCTTGAGGAGAACATCAAATGGTTAATGAATAAATTTATACCATCTAAGACCTTATCTGGAAACAAGACAAACAAGCCTTGGATAGACAAATCTATTAAAGCTCAACACAGGAGATGGAACACATTGTTTGCAAGACAGAAAACAACAGGAAAGGCAAGAGATCAGAAACTTTACAAAAAAGCAACAGCAATATCCCAACACTTAGAACAGCAGGCCTACTGGGGATATACTGAAAAGTTGATATAAGTTGGAAATCCAAACCAAGAACAACAACCATACAAGCAGAAGAGATTTTGGAACTATATTAAGTCCTTATGTTACTGTGAGACAACTGTGTTGTGGCAGCCCTCAAAAAACACTGGAAACTACATTCAGAGGCATCCAACAAGGCCAGCATACTGAATCGTCAACACCAGTCAGTCTTCACAGTTAAGAGGATAAAAGGGATCTACCAAGCCTACATGGAGGTCATTACCCACCAATGCCTGACATTCAAGTTACTGAAGAAGGTGTATACAGCTTAATGTGGAAAGGTGGAAAATTAACCCAAAGAAAGCCTCTGGACCAGACATGATTCCAACAAGGATCCTGAACGATCTGGCAGAAGAGTGTGCACCATACTTGAGCTATATTTACCAGAAGTGTTTCTCAACACTTATGTATGGAAAACAGCAAACGTTACAGCTATCTTCAAAAATGGAGAAAGATTCAAGGCCAGCAATTATAGACCTATCTCCCTTACATGTATCTGCTGCAAAATGCTTGAACACATCATAGTCAGCAACATGATGTAACATCTAGATCATTGCAACATCCTAACAGACTGCCAGCATTGTTTCCACACCAGATGAAGCTGTGAAACACAGCTCATAACCCTAGTGGATGAGCTTGCCAAATCCTTTTACAGAGGGAAGCAGTATGACCTTGCTGTCCTTGACTTTAGTAAGGCTTTCGATTGTGTCCACCATGAAAGACTGCTCTGTAAGTTGGACCACTATGGCATCAGGGGTAACACTCAGAAATGGATGAGAGATTTCCTAACAGATTTCAGAGGGTTATAGTAGCTGGAGAAACATCAAGCCCAGCACCAGTTGTTAGTGGAGTACCTCGAGGAAGTGTTTTGGGTCCCATCCTCTTCCTGGTGTTCATCAATGACCTACCTGTGAGTGTCAAATCCAACACTTTTTTGCAGATGACTGTATAGTCTACTGGAAAATAAATGCCCCCCAAGGACTGTGAGATCCTGCAAGAAGACCTGAACCAACTGGCCCTCTGGGAGAGAACTTGGGGTCTGTTGTTCCACCCAGAAAAATGCAGCATTCTACAAGTTTACAGGAAGAAATCACCATTCTTGTCCAAATGTACTCTTAAGCTAGCCACTGAGCAGGCAACAAAATATCTTGGGGTGGAATTGCCCAGAGACCTCTCTTGGAAAAGGTACATAGAAAAAAGGGAACAGTAACCTTGGTTTCCTGCACCGCGACCTCCAAATTAACGAGGAAGTAAAAAGTGCAGCATATTTCACGCTTGTTCGACCAGTCCTTAAGTACTGCTCATATGTGTTGAACCCACATAATAAAGACCTAATACATAGGATAGAGATGGTTCAGGAGAGCTGCTAGATTCATCACAAATAGATACTGTAATACTAGCAGTGTCAGTGCAATGTTGAACCATCTCCAGTGGGAATCACTTTAATCCAGGCAAACCAAGGCCCAGCTGATCGTGTTGTACAAGATAGTGAACAGTCTAGTGGATGTACCAGCAGACAATTACTTGACCCTTGCGTATAGCCAAACTATGGCAAACCACAGGAATAAGTTCCAATTAAAATGAGTATCAACAAATTGTGTCAAGTTCCGCTTCTTCCCATGTACAGTAGGTACTTGGAACAAATTACCATCAATAATTGTAGAAGCTCGTTACTTGGTATCTCACAAGCAGGAGCTTTCCAAAATTACATTCTAATGAACTAGTCAGCTACAAGTAAGACCTAGTGATTCTTAGGGCTATGTCAGTTGAGGTTCATTATCTCATCACTGCTATGGTAGCCGGATTGGTCATGAAGAGACGAAAACGTACACTGACGCTTTTTCTGCCTTTTCCAATCATTGCTCTTCTGACCATCCTATCGCTACCATCTTTTCTTTATCTTTGACCATGCACCACCCATTGCTTAATAGTCAAGTATGATTGTGTCAATGTATTTATAGATATAGATAGCAACAGGATAAATCTCTTCAAGATGTCCAGAAACGTGTGGCATGGTTTTGTACTACTTTTAACCTTGGCAGCTGGTTTGCAACAGAAAATTTTGTCCATGTCTGAAATAGAGATTACTGTCATACAAACTGTGACAATTATTGGGGTTGCTTTTAAGAAGATGTCTTTTCAGAGACAATAATTCATGCACAAAGATCTCAAACCATCTTGTCAGTCTTTGTGTAATGCTGATGTACCTATATCAGAGAGTGGCTTGTTTGGGGATGACGTCCTGAAATGCATGAAAGTTGTAGAGAACATGTACAACTCAGTTATGAAAAGGCTTTATCAGAGTTTTGATAAAAGGTTATATGCTCAGGGACAGTTTGGCACCAGTGATTATTTAAGGGTCAGAACCAGGCGGGACAGATGCAATGTAAACCGACACCAGAGAGTTCAGAACAGGAAGAATTATGGTGCAGACACTAAGCTACCCTTATATCGAGCATTCCAGACACAAAATTAAACCAGATGTATGTTAGTATATCATTGAGTAGAACATCTTGCTGTCTAGATGAACGAAAAAAACTGACAGATATATTACAAACACTTTCAGGCTACAAGATTGAATTTTTAGAATAGCCAAAACAAAGATTTATTCCAAAACCTATTAAATTTTCACCATATGAGTGTTAATTAGTGGATATTGAATTCATGAATTATTAAGAATAGGGTATATTGAACCCACTTAGCATGAAGCTGGCCAGTTCATATCCAACTTATTTTTGGTTGAAAATGGGAAGTTTAGACCCGTTATAAATTTGAAATCTCTTTACAGATTTGAAAGATGTTTATTTCAGTGTTCCTATTTTCAAACCTCATAGGAAATATTTGAAATTTTTCTGGAGAGGTCAGATGTATCAATTTTGTGTTCTTCCATTTGGGCTAGCATCAAGTCCAGAATTTTTACCAAAATTCAGAAACCTGTATTTGCTTTTGGTGAGATCCAATGGTGTAATATTTCTTATTATATAGATGACTCTTTAGTCATGGCACAAATAATCAGTAAGTGTTTGAATGATGCAAAATTGCTTGTAACTTTTCTTCAAAATGTTTGGTTCCAAATCAATCAAGAGAAATCTGTTCTTATTACATCTCAGAAAGTTGTTCATCTGGGATTTCTTATTAACTCCCTAGATTTGATAGTATTATTGGGACAAGATAAAATTAAGAAAATTCTATATAGGTGCACTTCAGTGAAAATCAGATGTGTTGTAAGTTTAGTTGGTATGTTAAGATTTTCAGTGAAAGCTGTTTGCTTGGCACAAGTATATTATTGAGAGTTGGATAGGGAGAAGAACCTAGCCCTGGCCAAATGTAAGGGTCACTACATGTATAATGATATGATGACATTATCAGAGGCCCATAGGACTGAACTTCACTGATGGTTGTCTAACATGGAAAACATGAATGGGAAGGCTATTCAGCTACTAAGTATTTCTCATTACCTATGTACTGATGCTTCCAGATCACGTTGGGGTGCTAGTTTGAATAGTCTTGAAACTGGAGGCAAAAACAAAATTTGACATAAATTATTTGGAATTGTTAGCAGTTCAATTTAGTTTGAAAAGTTTGTGTAATGGGATAATCAACAAGCATCAAGAACAAAGTTGGTAGCTCAAATAGTTCCATGTATAGATTGACCAAAGAAATATTACTACAGTGTTTTGAATAAGGAATATATCTATCTGCTTTTTATATACCAGGGGAAACTAACATTCAAGCTGACAAATTATCTCACTTTTTCATGAGTTGGCAGAATGGAAATTTAATTAAAATATTTTTCAGATTGAGTGAACATTATTTCTTCCCAGAAATTGAACTATTTGCACCTAGAGCAAATCATCAAATTGATAAGTATGTTTCTTGGCAACTGATGCCTTATCTTAACAATGGGCACAGTTTGATACCATTTACATTCTTGCTCCTTTCACTTTGATCACCAGATTCCTAGAGAAAATCACAGTCGAACAGGCAAACAAAGCTCTTATGCATGTTCCCCATTGAAGAACTCAAACTTTTCTTCCTCTGTTACTACCAATGCTTGCAGACAACCCAGTACATTTGCCAAAAAGGCTGTTCTGTTGATCCATTTGTGTGATGGACAGAAACAGATGAAATTTATGGGGTGTCATATAAGGGTGTCATATGTCAGGTCATCCCATTTTTCAAACCAGAGCTTCAGAATTGGGTCACCAAGGAAATCATCATGTAAACAATACAACCTTGAGATGGTGTCTTGGTGTTCTAAATGTTCTCAGTGCAGTTGCAATTCCCATGATCCCTCTGAAGTAGATATTGTTAACTATCTCACAAATTTGCATGATGCAGGAAAGTCAAACAATGTTGTCAGCATGCACAAATCATGTTAATTCAAACTTTAACTTTGATTGTTCTTTTATGACTAGCCTTTTGTTGATGAGCTTTGAAATATGTCAACGAATCCTGAACAGCTTTGTTGGTATGTGAAAGAATGGACCCCTCATCTGAGCATTACTTGGAATGTGATGGATGAGGGGCATTCTCTGAATACCAAACAAAGCTGGAAGGGTTCAGTTCCCACTGTTTGTAGATATTCTTTGTACATAGTTGATGTTACTACCCAACCCACAATTTTTCATCAACAAAACATCTTTGAATAGAGGATGTGGCACAAGCAACACTGGGTTTAACAGTGGTAAGGACAAAGGGCAGGCAAAGATAACTGTTTCTTTCATTTTATGCAAAGTAGCACATGCAGTCTGTGTCTGAACTGAAATGCCAACTGAACCCTTCTTGTTTTGTCTGGTATTCAAAGAAGGACCCCCACCCCCCCATCCATCATATTCCGAGTAATGCTCGGATGAGAGGTTCATTAAGCATGATTATTATTCAGTATTGGCCTGTAAGATGAGATGAAAATGCTGAATATTCAGTGTTCTATAATAATGAAGTGCCTCAATACAGCACAGTCCATCATATGAAATGAATAGGCTAATTAATCCATGGTCCATTAGAATATGCAGTGTTCTGTCGATATTAAGCACCTCAATACCGTTAATCCATGGTCTGTTAGAATATACAGTGTTCTGTCGATATTAAGCACCTCAATACCATTAATCCATGGTCCATTAGAATATGCAGTGTTCTGTCGATATTAAGCACTTCAATACCATTAATCCATGGTCTGTTAGAATATACAGTGTTCTGTCGATATTAAGCACCTCAATACCATTAATCCATGGTCTGTTAGAATATACAGTGTTCCCTCACTATAAAGCACCTCAATATAACATAAGTATGATCATTAATCCATGGTTTGTTAGAATATACAGTATTCTCACTTTGACAGGAGTGTATCTACTACCCCCACAGCCCATGCAGTGCAGCTGGGGTGGGAGTAGGGTGGGACAATCAAAAGTCTCAAGTTTTAATATCTGGGAGGGGGCAAGATTTCAAGTTATGCCACTGCTCACTATAAAGTGCCTCAGTACTATAATGCAATTCCTCATGTTAATTCATTGTGCTCTCACTATAAAGTGCCTCAATACAGTATTGCCTATCATACAATATAGGTATGGTTATGAATCCAGAGTCTGCTAGGATATATTGTAATCTCACCTTAAAGTACCTAAAATCAGCATTGTCCCTCATATAACATGGATATGGTCATAAATCCATGGTACATGTGTATTAGAATATACAGTGTCCTCTCACTATAAAGTTCCTTAATACAGCATGGTGACTTGTTGTCTTTCTGCCCATTAGCACAATATTGTTATGGCAACTCCTAAACTACTTGGAGGATTGCCATGAAAACTTTGCACACATAATCATTGCATGGTCATCTCATGGTCCAGTTGGTTCTAAATGAATATGGTGCTGTTTGGACAAATGCATCTTGAAAATCTTGTTATCACTACTAATCCTGAATGGATGGTCATAACAGCATTGGGTTTTCACTAAAACACTTTTTATATAATATCTAGTTAGACTGGAATGAAAATGGTGCCAATCTGACATTCAACATGGCAGCTACAGCAGAAGTCTTACTGACATGAGGTTTTCACCAGAAGATTACTTATAATGTCTTGTTGGTCCTAAATGAAATCTAGATGTTTGTTATGACAATAGCCATTTTAAAATTCTTGTTATTGTTACTATTCTTGAATGGTTTTGTCTTGGAAGCTCCACTTTGGATAGATTTATGGCCTTTGACATCAAATGTTGCTTATAAGCAGTATATTTAAGAACTATTCAGCATATTTTGGTATCAACAATGCCTTATAGACTTACATGTACCTTTTATGGGTTTAGGCTCATTTCGGAGAGCTATGGTCCCCTGATTGCTCATTGTCCTGATTGGTAACTGCAACATAACTTTACCAATTATTTTTTCTACCAAACTTGGCATGTGGCTTCTGAGTGCCGGCACTTTAAGTAAGTTTAATTTCCAGCATTTCACAACATCATTTGCAGGAGATATAAAACATAATTCCCAGTTCTCCTGACTTGGTTAGTAGTTATAGATGGCATCCTGGTGAAAATTCGAGTTTATCATTATGGACATGACACTCTAGGAACAATAGGAATTTAACATTAGGACCTTTATTTTGGTGACATTAGGAATTTAACATTACACCCTATATTTTGAAACAATGATTCTTGGGTGACAAGGGGATTTTAACATCAGTCCATAAGTTTAACATTATGGGTCTGTATGGGTCAAAGGAAAATATAATGTTAAAATTACAGTTATTAACTTAGTAATTATTGAACTGAACCTCGCATAATCATTCACTGACCTACACCTCATTTATCAACTAACACTCATTCTTACTAGCCATGTTGTTGGAGGAATGAACACCCACACTTGCTAACCAACATATGTTTGGAGTTACCAATACACAGTCATCTTCTAACCAACATTAATTTTACTAACCAGTGCCTGAACTTACTAACCAACACACCAATGAATTAACCAATACTCACACTTTCTAACCAAAGCATCAATGGAGTGACCAAAACCAAATTATTCACTGACCAACAACACATTTATTAACCAACATGCCATATTTTACCTACCAAAATGCTGTTGGAGTGACCAACACCCACACTTTGTAACCAACAAAGAATAGGAATATATACACACACTATACCTACATACGTACTTGTGTATTATCACAGTGGGGTCGGGTTTAAGTTTTAGTTAAGAAATACATATACAAATATGATGCACACAGATCAGCAATGATTGAGTAGTATCTATTTTCTAAGAAAATTGGGTGGCCCTTAAAAGGGCAATTGGTTCTAGCCCTGAGAAGGACTGGAGTTTTATCATATTCATCTTTGTGGCCATATCTCTATGGCTGGACTTTACAAGCAGCACATCTCTGTCTCAATCCAATCCACCTGAAGGATTCATGGAAACTTAAGAGTCTTAAATCTGGAGACTCAGCTTCCATCTCCCCAATCTTCAGTTTGCAGGATAAAGTGCTTTCTGGTTGCTGTTACTGCTGTTCCTGCAGCTCATTTTCTTGCTTTTCTTTTTATTGGCACAGCCTTTGATGAAATCTTTTGAACTGTTGTGATCATCACCCTGATGCTCTTCTTCCTTTAGCCTGTTTTCCATGTTCTTTTAATCTTGTCCACTTCCTCATTTACTATATATCTGATCTGCCCTCACAAGACCTTTTCTCTCTTGTAGTGCCTTTTGTTCAGGTAGAACTGTTTTATCAGTCCCAGAAGGTATTCTAATCTTCCTAAGAATGTGACTGCCTTCTCTTCTTGAAATACCAAACAAAACATGAATATATTGACAAGATTGACATTGTTACGGAGTAAACATAGACTTCCAGTGATCTGGTACACTGTAATTTTTCTGTCTATGCACTCTACGTTTGTGAGCTTAAGAAAATATATAACCATGATGTTCACAAAACCACCTATTCTTTTCATTGTTTCAACAGAAATCACCAACAAAACAAATCAGTTAATGTTGTAATTGGAATCTAAGACTGAGTTGATGAAGAGAATATATATAATATTATCTTAACACTATTTAATATGATCCCAGTAATCACACATTATTGAATTGGGTGGGCACAGCATTTCTTATAAAGTCTATGTTGCCATCTTCCAGTTAAGGTAATCCATATGAATCAGAATGCGGTTATTTTTTAAGTAATATAGGTTTCTGGGAAATGACTGTTGTCCGAGTTGGTTACATAAGCTCAGTAGCATGGTAATGGCAGTTTAAGATTTTGGTATAACCTATTAGGCTATAGCCTTCTACCCACCTACCCCCATGACTTTGCTCCCACATCATACATGAGTGCATGCGAGAGCCACCTAAGTTACCACAAGGTAATCCAGAACAGTCATGGTGTGGTGATTCTGTAAAAAGCTTCTACAACCACACATACATGTTTGTATTTCAGGAGTAAAACAGTTTCTTGGCAATTTCATCTCGCAGCTGTTGTTCTTTGATGTTTTCTGTGTTGGTAACTATGAAGGTTTGTTATAGTTCTTGTGTTAATAATGTGATCACAAAATATAATTGCTTGACAATCTTGTCTTCTCCAGGTGCATCAAGCACACACACACACACTTCTAACCAATTACTCTTTTTTGCTAGTACAACTGCCATACAATAACACAGAATATCTATCTGGGGAATATTTATGTCTGGCGATTGTGCATTCTGTGGTCCTAGCTTCATGTTCACTCAGAACTACAATGACTGTGCCATTGAATGATGTCAGAAACAACTGTTCTAAAGTTCGCCCATGAACTGTTACATGGACAAGTGCGTCTTTGTTGAATATCAGTCGAGATTTTTCTCTTATTGGTTGAGTCAATGTTGGTGCATCATAATCAAAGGGGAATGCAACCAGGGTTGACTTGTTGGTGAATTCCACTTCTTCATTGTAGAAACAATCCCTGAGTGCTTTCATGCCTGGAGTTTTTGCATGCTAATGCATTTATTCTAAGCTTCAAGTAGTGTTAGTACATCAGACTGCTGATTCCTATTTGGTCCTAAAATAGAGATTATATTTCATTGTGTATGAGAGTTAATTAGTGCCACATTGAAGCAGATATTCATTGGCAAGCAGCACAAAATCACCATTGATGTTGGAAACACTAGTCAGCTGGTCCAACACCCCATCGGCAAATCTTGAAACATCATTACAAAATTCAGAATTCATCATTTATATGTCTAATACCAAAGATGATTAATAACCCATCTGGATAGATGTTGGTTCCGTCCTATTTAATTTAATTCTACCAGCAACTACTTTTACTGATGTTGTATATGATGGTACCTGGTCTGGCATGCTAGAAATCATTTATCAATATTCCTATTAAACACCATTCAGGATGAAATTCTCTTAAGATGAATAAATATGATCCAGACTCGAGCATCTTTAAGAGGTGAGGTTTTAGGATTAACAAAATTCCACCCAGAAGAGTACTAACTATAAATAGACCATTTCTGTGTCCTAGCTGGGTAATACTCCCCCGGCATCTAATATATTGTTCATCAGTCCCCATGCTGTTACAGTGTATGGTGGTGGGGCACCTCTGCAGTCTTTGCATCCATGTTTCACAGCAGCCTTGGAAATATCCATGTAGCCTTTATTTAAGGCCACCAACATTCCAGGAGTCTTTGATTCCCCGGTTTTCAGTGATTTTGGCCAGATTTTTCGAGTTGGCATCCTATGGCTTCAAAACAACATCTTTGATGCCCATGTTAGATGTTTTAAGTTTTCCTGTTTGAACTTCGAAAATTACACGCTTGTCTGGGTTGATGTCAACAAGAATCTAGGTGGAAAATCAGCTTTGATGGAAAACCTGGTGAGATCCTCATCAAGGCTTCATTGGATCACTGTGCTGCAGCATCAGTAAATGTTAATAGAAATTTCATATACTATTAATCATACTTTCTAAGTGATCATATAAAATCAACAAGTGCATGTGGTGTTGGTAAATGCTTGAGTGCATGCAGTGCTTCAACAACAAGATGTCCACACACTGGGCCATCCAGCCAAGTTTGCATTATCAGCATTGAATAAAACAGTGGTTGTTTTCCAACACACCTGGTTAAATAATCAACAAATTCAAGGGGCAGTACAAACCTGTGCAAGTCAAAATACAGAATATTTTGAGGCGTTACCACATATGCGACCAAATCAGAATATTTTGAGGCATTACCACATATGCGACCAAATGAGTTCCAGGTCCTTTTGTCAAATTCGTGTTGATGATGCCGATTTCCCAAGTGTGGGGTTCATTGATGCAAATTCATCCTGCATAAAGACACATCAGAAATGCTTGATTGACTTTGCCATAGTGAGTAAATAAAAAATTGGTAAATGGAGGCACTGTGGTCATCAACGGTGAGGCCTTTTGTGAGTTATTCTGGATTAAGACCTTTTCCTTTTTTGAGATGCTGTGCATTCCCCAAGTACTTTTCAGAGCTACCCATGATGCATTTCCGACAGCCCTTAATGTAGCCACCCATGATACATTTCCGACAGCCCTTAATGTAGCCACTGCAGAGCTGCAACTGCAAACAATGCTGGAATGGCTACAAGGAAAGAAAATATGCCATTGGCCTTTTGCATTTGTGCTACCTCTGACTTGGATAATGTTAATGTCACCATGGCGATCTTGAGCTGATCAAGTTAGGTTTGGGTTAGTCACACGAGGACAATTCCAGTTAAATTTTGTGGAGATAGTTTCAGTGTTACCCTGCAATGACTTCATATTGCGCTCTTTATTTTTGCAAGCTGCTTTGGTGAACATTCATTTCATGATATGACATTATTATTTGAAAATTTAACAGGTTCATTTACTAATTTTAGAAAACACTACTAATAATGTTTCTACATTTGGCCACTGTCCCTGCCCTCAGCAGAAACTTATAGAAGAGGCTCACAGAAATGCATTTGCAATTAGGAATAGTGGCAAACCAATCAGATCAGTAACATATGCATGAATGACTGCAGACTGTTTAAACAACTCCAGGTGTTCCATTGAAAAGTAGTAAATCAGGTACAAAGTACGTAAGTTGTGTTGTGATATCTGCAGAACTGTGTCAGTGTTTTGATGCCAGTGCATGCATGACTACAGCTTGTGATTTACATGTGCAATTTGATTGTCTGTGAAGTTAAGCAAAAGTTCTTTGATCTGTTTCTGGTGACTGTTTAACCACAAAGAAACTTCAGACACTCCTAGCTGGTCAAATATATACGGGTTTGGTCATAAGCCTGAGCAGTAGCTGAAAATACAATGAATGTGTGTTTTGGTGTGCTGAGTCCATATTGGGTACTCAGCTGCCATGAAATCTGTTCTTGAAGTTTAAGGACTGGCTTGAAGTCTGTCATGATCGCAAGAAATTACAGCAGTGATGTGGTTCCAGAGTGAATAGACAACAAATATGATTATGTGGTCAGTGAAGGGATTAGCGCAAGCTTCCATAATGTTGAAAACACAGCTAAACGAGCAGCATCTCCTTCATGCTAAATCACATTCACTAGTACTCTCACAGGTTAACATGGCTGTGTTTGGCTCTGAAAATAATCTTGCAAACATCTCTGCCAAACCCAAATATATGATTGAGAGGAGTCGTACATGAAAAAAATTATAGTCGATGTTGTGCAAATCCAAGGTTGTAATTTTGGTTAGTGCTATACATCAAAGTGGTGCCAATTGCACTAGGTCTGGCATCCATGCCAGCAGGTTGCGGGTTCACAAAAGCAAGTTGATGAAATTTATATGGAGTTTTTGTGAAATATCATAGATGGGCTCACACACACATGCATGCATGCACACACACACACACACACACACACACACACACACACACACACTTTCTAATGGAAGGATTTGGTTCTCATTTTGATTTGACAATTGCTTCAGTGGTATATTTTTTCTATGAGATCTGTGTGGCCCTAAAAAGGACCTTTGATTTTTGAAATAAAAATTGTTGACATTTCAACATCCAAGATACAGCTTTCTTAAATCTTTTTCCATATCCATATTCTCCTGCTGTTCTGTTGGTGGTAGTGGCTGCATCTGATGCTAAGTTTTGATAGTGGAGAGTTTAGATGTCTCTTTTTTCTTAAAGTTTGTAAAAGGAGTTCATTTCAACCACATTATACAGTATGTGCACTGTTCAGCGCTGGTGAATCATAGAAACGCTGGTGTGTGTGTGTGTGTACACACACACACACACACACACACACACAGAGTGAAGTAGTGTTGTATGTGTTAAACATTTTTGATCAGCAATCCCAATAACCCTTTTCAGGACCACTGAGTTCTCTATGAAAAGATCTATTGTTTAATAATTACCAATCTGTGTTTTACATTTGTGTATGTCTTTCACAACTACAACTTAAACCCAAACCCAGTGTGATAGTATCAAAGTATGTTTGTTGGCATAGTTTGTGTATGTGTATTCCTACCCCTTTCATTGGTTAGCAAGTGTGTATGCTAGTCTTTCAAATGGCATGTTGGTTTTGTATGTGTGTGTTGTTGGTTAGTAAATGTGTTTGTTAGTAAATGTAGTGCTGGTCAGAATATGACTGGGTACTGTCACTCCAAAAAGTGTTGGTTATTAATTGTGGGTGTTGGTCACTCCAGTGGCATGTTAGTAAGTGTGGGTATTAGTTTTTTTAAATGTGTTGTTGGTCAGTAGATGACTGAGTGATGGTTAGTCCAATGGCATATTAGTTTAGTAACTGTAGTTGTATTTTCCCTTGACCCCATTTCAGCCATCTATGAAATATCTGCACTTTTAAAACTGAATATTTAAGCAGCCTTTAACTATAGCTTACATTACTTTTAATAATGACACATTATTGAGTCATCATGACATCAATGACGTTAATAACATAATTAAAACCAGTCTTGAGAACAGTTTAAAATAGACACTTTTTACAATCTACAGTTTCTCTCTAGCATGCAGTGGAAAAAGCTAAAGATGTTCTAACTGGGTTTTTGTTATGTATTTACAATTATTTAATTTCACAATTATTTCATTTCAGTCATCAGCACACAATTGCATGAATGATTGCATGAATGCTTTATTAGCACGCATTTGGAGGAATAGAACAACCACATTGGACCCCAGAACTGAAACTTCTGGATGTGACCAAAACACACAAAATAATACTTCAGTATAGATATGTAAGAATTTTTGCATACTTCTAAATCATACCAATTTGTTAGAGAGTTAATTTCATTTTTTTTCTGCCACTGATCAAAATTTAGGATTTGAAATCAAAATGAAATAATTTCATGTAGTAACACATGAAATGTGTGTCTTCAGTACTATATTTCCTTCGCTTATACAAACACGTTTGCAATTCCAAGCAAAAACTATAGTGAATAAGGACCATTTTCTGTCCCCCTCTCAGATTTGATTAATTTGATGTACTGGATATCACATGTACAAGGTGGTGTTATTTCATTTTTGACAGATGATTTGCATTCTTATGCCATTTGCCTTGGAAACAGCTTATTTAGGAACTAGAAAGAAAACAAAAGTTTTCCCATTTGCTCCATGTATTTCTGATTGATATCAGTAATTATTCACTAATATAACATAATATAAATATATTTTCATCATATTTTAAATTACATGTATGAAGTGAAGGTGCAGATTTTAATATAATTTTTTCATAAAACCAGCAGAAAACAGTCCTTGTTAAAATATAGTCATTTTTGCATTACCATTAGTGTGAATTTATTATTTTGCATTGAGTGCCAATTTTTGTGGAGATGGGTTGCTACAAATCACAGATTTCATGACCCAATGAATGATGATATTTCTGTAGAAACAATAGGACTCCTTATTCAATCCCCAGATTTAAGTAGTGGGAAAACAATAGGACTCCTTATTCAGTCCCCAGACTTAAGTAGTGGGAAAACAATAGGACTCTTTATTCAGTCCCCAGACTTAAGTAGTGGGAAAACAATAGGACTCCTTATTCAGTCCCCAGACTTAAGTAGTGGGAAAACAATAGAACCTCTTCCTCAATCCCCAAATTTAAGTATTGAGAAAAATGCAATTTCCACAAAACTATGACAATATATACACTAAACATTTTCTATATTCTTTAATAAAAGAGGCAAAATGCATACAAATTCTGTTTTGTGATCATCAAGGTATGAAGGCATTTGTCTTTTCATTTTGAAGCTGCTGCTGGAGAGATAAACAGATTTATTATTTCATGTTTTCTTTAAAGAAATTAATCATTGGAAGAATCATGACTCACTTTAACCAATAAAGCCTTGTTTAGATTTAAGATATCTGAGTGTCCAGTTTTAATTCAGATTTAAGTTCTGTTGGTAAAATTCATGCCACAGGTTTCATTGTTTAAGTTTGTTTTTGTTAAATATTCAATCATTTTATTAGTCAAACCCATTTTAATTTTAATTATGAATTATGTTATGAATGTAAAGTATTGCCCTCTTGTTGTTAGTGAATTACCATTTAATCATTGGATACCAATTCACATGAATTTTGTGGTTGATACAAAGCACAATTTTGATGACATGGAGACAAAAGGATCAACATTGCAGAACAAAGAATCCCTTCTAAGTCCACCAATTTAAGTACCTGTACTAATGAATGGCAGTTCTTGGTCTGTGCAGTTTGCAGTTGGACCCAACTTATACACGAATATCTATGGTACAAATAAGTTGGGGTGAAATGATTCTTCAATATATCGATACATCGATACTTTTTTTGCTGTAATGATACACATATCAATACATGAGATGGAAAATCAATACAAAATGATACTTACCATATGTAAGTCATTTTAGTCTTCAGCAGTCATGAATAAGTATTATTAGTTTACCTTGTTATTCTTTAACTATAGAATTCATCTGAAACAGACTTTGCAGTCCTAGGCACTCATTTTTATTAGTGAAAACAAAAAGACTATTGAGAATCTCACTCGCCATCTTCAAATTAACACAAGTGATATGGTTTGTAATTGCCCCCCCCCCCCATTCCAGGCTAATTGTCTTCACACAGCAGGAACATTTCAGCATATAGGATACATTCCAAACATATTCCACATGTATAATGAAGTACTTTACTCATCATATAATAACCACTTTTACACAAAGTTTCTACACTGAATTGTATCTTGTCTTCTTTGGTTGATTTGAAAGTTGCTGTGACTACCAGTGTGTCACAAGGTGAAATATGTTACACTGAAATCTCATTGGTTGTTATTGTTTGTTCTGGTCCAGGTTAAATAATGACTACCAATCAGAAATTAATCTAGCTTATTCCTGTGAGACAAAAGGAAGAGCTGGCAAAGCAACAGAGAAACTTCACACAGAAGTCATTAATTGATATGTAAAGTGCTTAGAGATGCTGTCAGGGTGTGCGATTGTGTGAATCATGCAAAATTTGTACAAATTCGCACACTTGGAGAAGAGTGATGCATGAGAACTCCTGCAAATTAGCAGAAAGACTCACATATGAAAATGTGCTCAGCAAACTATACAATTTTTATTTAACTGTTCTTTCGTGAAATGTGTTTTTGGGGTAGGCAAACGTTTACACATCTGGGTTCTTCAAGCATGACATGAATGGTTGTTAAACTAAATTTGATTGGCATATTGTGCCCTGGAATAACATTATGGTGAAATTTGAACCTTCCATGAAGGAAGTTTTACAAATGGGTGTTTAAAATATGGGCTACCTAGAAAACCCCAAATGTCTGATTCCTGGTGTGGTTCATTAGGTTTTTGCAAATACTGGCTGGTGATAGTGATGATGACAGTAATTTTTAAAGTTATGATCAGCTGAGCTGGGAACTTGTTAATGGAGTGAGTAATTTTGAGCCTGAAAATGGTGTTAAATAGGAGTGAGGTGTACATGTTGGATGGACAAAAATAGATGGCATGACAGTCAGTCTTCCTTTCAGTGGTATTTCAAAATTAAATGTAGAAAGGGCAGAATATACAGCCTAATTAAAATACACACAATTTAAAAGTAGAATGCAATTTTGATTTTTTTTTAAATCAATCAATTTAGCCCTGCAGATCATATGTTACAAAACCATATATCCATATCTGGGTTAAGATAAACTGAAATAAATAAGGATGAAAAAAAAAATGAAATCAAGAAGTAAAGATATATATTTGAATACTTTTCTCTGCACAAGCAGACTATGGCATTGATGGACCAAAATTCCTGATATAGCATTATGGAACAGATATGAAATCTGGCATGGTAGTTAAACTACTGATTCAAGAAAGTAAGTTTATGTTAGTGAAAATTCTATTTCTGGAGTAGATGTATCAAAAAGATAATAACTGTGAGCTCGGGGAAAATTGTACATAACAGCCACAAAAATCAGTTTTCCAACATCATCAAGCTAACAAAGCTAGCTATGCATATGCCCCATTAGAAGGAAGCAAAAAACAATATTCATACACCAAGTTAAGGATCATAGTATGCTCAGAAGTTATTAAGAGCTAAAGACTTATACAACTCGAGGTGACATCTTTTAAAGATTTTGATTTCATCAGAGCTCTAAGAAAGTGGAACAGGGAGAAGGAGATACATATATTGAAGTATTAGGTAAATATTGAACTATGACTGCTTCCTCCCCCCCCCCCCCTTCTTTACTACTGTTCCCTTCTTTCGGTGCCAAAGGGTGAAGTTCCCCTGAGGATAAAATCCTGGCAGCATCTCTCCTTAAATTGTACATGGGAGCAAATTTGGAATTTCTCTTTTATGCAGAGATATTTTTCCAGAGAATGAAGGTGCTAATGGAATAAATAAAATTAGCACAGAATCAGCAAGGGGGGCAGATTTCAAATTACTGAAGTTTATCACCTTGTGTAAAATTGAAAAAAATTTTTATAGAATAGGATAGTCTTCCTTTTTCTCTAACAAATACATGAATCTGTGGCTGCAGCAGTCTTTTGCATCTGCAGGAGGTACAATTTGATAGATTTTGTTGATATTCATCCTTATTCCCATGCCAGGATTTGTTTTAGATGAGATTTTCTTTGCAAGAGGAAATTGCTTTATTTCTTCTATTTTGAAGATAACATCATAATGTCTTCAAAGTTTAAGTGGCACATCAAATTGGTAATAAGATGTTTTCAAAGCATTCATGCAATGCAAAATAAGGGGCCTGGTGGCTAAAATGAGATAAATGGAGCCACCATTAAATGGCCTAAAATGATGAATAAAACTCACTGATAACCAACAGATAGTCTGTTTGATTGTATCTGAGACTGTTTTCTTGTCATCAGTGAGAATTGCATATAAATATATGACAACTATATCTCTATCTGTAATCTGCATACTTGAAATACAACCAGCATGTTGAATATATAAAAGGCCACCACCTACCTTCCAAAGATGGAAAGACGATCAAGATCATTTGTGTATTGATATGTATCATATTGCAGGCTGTGTACTGTGAATCTTATTGATGCATGGCACAGTTGTATCTTTTCACCCCTTCATATATGCTTGTAAAGTACAACGTAAGAACAATGGTCCTAATTGGATATACCAGCCTATACTCAATAGTGACACATTGCTAATATTCATAATAACTGAGTCAATCTTAAAGTGAAGAATTTTTCAGCAATAGTACCTTGTTACATAATTTGAGATCTGCTATTCATAAATCAGAAATTTCCTAGTATCTGTATTTGCTTATAAGTGAAGTCCAACTGCAAACTGCAGAGACCCTTTTTGGTTCTTGCATAATGCACAGGAAGATCAATATCTATGCAGTTTGTTAGGAGCAATCAGTAGAACAAAAAACATATACCATCATGTGTTGGCACATTATATGATGGCAGATCAGGGTCTGCAGTATTTGCAGTTGGACTGGAATTATAAGTGAGTTTACACAGTAAGCCAAACTCTGAACCATTCAAATGGTAATTATATTAGCACAATAATATGTACTTTGAGCATAAGATCAACAAAGACACTGGAGTTGATCAGAGGTACTTGATTAAGGTTAGAATATGAGATACAAGAGTTGTTCAGAGAGAAGTACCAAGTTAACACAAAGTTAGCAGCGACATGAGAGTTGTGTGCTTAATTTTATATTATTATTTGGATTGACAAGATCATATTGAATCTGATGTGAAACTAATGTTCTTTTGTGTAGTTGGATGTGAATACTAAATTTACTATTATTACATGTATTATTCTTAGCTTTCAAGGCCATAAGGTCAAGTGAGCAATTGGCATAGCCATGCATCCAACAGACATTCATCAAAATTGCTATTTTAAACTTCTTCTACAAAAAGAGTACTGTACCAATTTTTGACCAAATTTGGTCAGATTTGTACAAATGATGCTGATCTCCTGTCAGATATGGCACCATTACGAATAGTAAAAACCCTTTAACATTATGAAATTATAACAGAAAGCAGGAAAACATTTTAAGTGTATACAAGTACATTCTTCAAATATGACAGCTGTTATTGAAAATAAAAACCACTGTTATTAAAATTAGACCTTATACAACTTTTCTCCAAAATAGTTGAATAAAATTTAACTCAACTTGACAGAATATAAAAGCATCCTGGAATGAAGTTCTTCCACCTTTGCACAAATGATGATCCACCATCAGAGATAACAACTATCAAAAAACTATTAAATGAGTTCCTATTCAAAACTGTTGGCAAAAAGGATCCTGACATAGAGCACATTCAAATTTTTTAAACTTCTCCAAAAACCAATGAACAGAATCTTTTGATCATATTTGACAGTAAGCAATCTGGCATGAAGACCTTTCAAATTGTACAAATTATGCTGAATTTGGCCACCATTACCAAAATAAAAATATTAAATGACTTCTTTTAATAAAATACAGAACTTTGCCAAATTTGACAGAAAGCATCATGACATAGAGGGTTTTCAAATTTATACAATCCACCACTAAAAGTTGACATACATGTATGCATATGGCAAATGGGCCTTTCAGTATTGGACAAATTATGCCAATGTACACTCAGATATGGATGTAAGTCGAAAAGTAGAGAAACCTTGAAACAATTTTTATATCAAATGAAATCAACATCTTTGAAAGAAATTTCAGCAGAAAGCATCCTTCCATGCCAGATTCCTTGGCCAATTGCTCTTACATTTGGCTGTTAAACAGATGTTAGCTGGGTGAACAATCTCACACTCACCTGGGTCTCTTGTTGGTATTAAGTATTATTAAATTTGGGATTCATCAAAATGTGCATTATAGGATGTGATAACAGTTTTTCAGGGCTCAGTTTGTACAGAATTACTGCATATTGTATAACATAATCACTTATTTCTTGGTAAACTTTATTGCAATATTTTAGGAGTTTGTCAATTATTTAAATGTATTAAGAAATATGAATTAAATTTTTTTATTATGATTTAATTTTTTAGATTTCAGTTATTTTAGAGTTATGTTAAGCACATCTTTTAATTAGGTTGCATCAAATTTAATAAACTGATGTAAGGGGGGGGTATTATGTATTCTATATTTACAGAGAAACTGGTTATGACATTTCAATATCATTGTGGTGAGTAAAAAAATAAAATTGTACCTCAAGTTCTCTTTTATGTTAAAAGTGAGTGAAAGGTCAAAATTTGTAGTCATTGACAGTGCCACTCACTATATACTATTTTCCAGAACCATTGAGCAGTGAATCACTGCCCTAGATTGTTACACAGGTTTAGATAAACCATTGCCACTAAGTATTTTAAAACTGTTCTGTTCTATGTGTGTATTAGTAATGCTCAAATTCTCGATGTATATCATTCAACCAAAATTGTTTCAATGCATTTTTGAAAAGTCAGATTGTTTCTTTTATACTCATTTAAGTGGAATGTATTCTTTTGAGAGTTGTTGATTACTGAATTAGATTTGTTAATCTTTTCATTGTTACATATCATATCAGTAAAAAATAAACATATTATATTTATATAATGATTTGTGCAATTGCTTAATTGTAATCAAGATGTCACACTTGGAATGTGAAGTGATTAAAGCACCCATGTATTAATAATATCCATGTATCTCTACACTCCTGTAGCTATCACACTTAGTACAGTAATTAAAGGTATGCCCTCAAATATCCATGTATCTCCACAATCCTCTTAGACTGTACAATAATTAAAGTGTTCCTTCAAATATCCTTGTATCTCTACACTCATGCTATCACTTAGACTGTACAATGATTAAGGCATGCCCTCAAATATCCATGTATCTCTACAGTCATGTAGCAATCACACTTAACACTGTACAGTGATAAGGTATGCATTCAAATATTAAGGCATCTCTACACTCTTGTAGCAATCACACTTAGTACAGTGATTAGGTATGCATTCAAATATTCAGGCATCACTCCACTCCTGTTGAAGTCACACTTAAGACTGTACAGTAATTAAAGTATATCTGCAAATATCCATGCATCTCCACATTCCTGTAACTGTGACACTTAAACTGTACAGTGATTAAGTCTTGCCCTCAAATATCCATGCATCTCTACACTTCTGTAGCTATCACACTTAGACTGTACAGTGATTAAGGCATGCCCTGAAAATATGCATAATATACAGGCATTAAAGTGTGCCCTCAAATATGCATGCATCTCTACACTCTAATAGCAAACATAATTAGAATGTACAGTGATCAAGGTAAACTCTCAAATATCCAGGTATCTCAACACTCTTGTAACTATCACACTTAGACTCTACCATGATTAAGGTATGCTTGCAAATAACCATGCATCTCTACACTCCTGTAACTATCACACTTAGACTTACAGTGATCAAGTTATGCCCTCAAATGTCCATGTATCTCTACACTCCTGTAACTATCACACTTAGACTTACAGTGATCAAGTTATGCCCTCAAATGTCCATGTATCTCTACACTCCTGTAACTATCACACTTAGACTTACAGTGATCAAGTTATGCCCTCAAATGTCCATGTATCTCTATACTTCTGTGGCTATCACACATACTCCTTACAGTGATTAAAGTACACCAGGAAATATCCATCTATCAGTACAGTTCTAATTTTCAGGCATGGTCAGTGTCATCTCAAAGTGAACTGTCAGGCAGGGGAGCACAAGAGACATACAATTTATGGGAATTCATCTTTAGTGCTTAAGCATTAATTACCCAGAATACATTTTGATTTCATACTTAGTTAAATTTCCTTAACTTGTACATTTAATGAAAATTCAATTAACTTTCAATTAACTGATCTCTGTTTAAAATTTGTTAATGTTAGTGCCATGAATGTGCCATCAAATCAATTTGTGGAGCTGTTCATATGTTTGTTTAACCAGGAAAATAAAATACAATAGGCATCTTGGTGTTGTTATTTATGTTCTGAACTACTTTAACCGTCCACTACTTCTCACATTGGGTTACCTCCCGTTGGAAGGATAATTTCTGTGCCACAACACTGAATATGATAAAATTTGCAGAAAACCATACATTTTAATAACAGTATCACACTCAATTTATACTGCTTTTTCTTAAATTTTTTCTTTATAACAGCTTAGTGTTGAATGAGAAAATTTTACCTAATAGGAGGAAAAGGCTAGGAATTCTTTACTTGCAGAGATAGGGCACAGGGTTGACAAAGTGGCATGCAATATACATCACAATATACCAATAACATCCCCATGAAGCACATCTGAGCTACCATATATGCAATAGTTATTTTAACAGAAGTGTCCATCTAATGAATGTCCCCCACCCTTTATTTAAAGAAAAACAAAACAACTACCTTATTGAGGCTTGTAGATCCATATATATCAGTTATGGTATGTCCAAATAATTACAACAGTAAATGAAACATCCAATGACTGTTAGAAAAATAAAAAAACTTAATTTAAGAACATTTTCAGTCAAAGAATGATGTATGGTATTCAACACACACAGACCCCCTTTGGAAATTGCACCTCCTCTGGGGCATCCATTGGAATAACTACAGTAGTCTGTTATTCCATTTGATTTGAATTCAATCTTTGATTAGAGAAGGAAGGTAGCATCCAAATAATCTGCTCATTTACTAATAAACTGAGATAATGTACTAAAATATATATGACCCTGGGATCAAAACAGCCTTATGGCAGTCATATCTTCCGAAAGAGAGTGAACTGTGAGGAGAGTGTAATGTCCACCATATTTTCTTCAAATAGTTATCCACCTTTCCATCTTTCCCATTTTGGTTCTGCTCAGTGACTTTAAAGCCATTGAAGATTGAAACTTGGTTTACTTATCATAATAAGAAGGTGCATCATTTACCACACTGGGGTTTCTGTCTTCAAGGTCAAGGTCTGAGGATATTACTTAAAATTTTTTATTCACCTTACCCTTCCACTCAATAACTTTAAAGCCCTTTGAGATTAAGGGATGAAATGTTGTATACTTATACACTTATATGTCGTCCCTACAGTGACACATAACACTTTTAGAGGCCTATTTTCAAAGTCAAGGTCAAGGCTCAATATTGTATGTTTTCATCTTACATTCCCCTATGCTTTGTAACTTTAAGGTCATTTCATATTAAGGGATGAAATATGGTATTCTTATACATCACTTTAGATTGTGTTATGTATCTTACTGGGAGTGATATCTTGAAGGTCAAGGCTCAGGATTTTAATTTTCCATCACTCTCCTTTCTTTTTACAACAGGAAATTAAACTTTATGTAGTTGTACATCATCACTAGAAGATGTATCACATACCACATGGGGGGGGCCTTTCTTTAAGGTCAAGGTCACACTGCAACAGTTAAAGTTTTCCCTCACACTTTCCCATCTGCTCTGTAACTGTAGAGCAGTTTGAGATGAATGGATGAAACTTTATTTGCTCATATATCATTACTACAAGATGTGTCATATGCCTCAATATAGTTCAGTCTTCATCATAAAGATCATACTTATACACTTGTACGTCGTCATCACGACTAAGTGTGACATTTAATGCCTTTAGGAGCTTATCTTCAAAGTCAAGATCAAGGCTCAATATTTTTTATTTTCATCTTACATTCCCTTATGCTCTATAACTTTAAGGTCATTTTATATTCAGGGATGAAGCTTTGTATGCTTGTATATCACTAGAGGGAGTGACATGTATCACATTTGGGGCGATATCTTCAAGGTCAGGCTGATTATTTTAGATTTACATCACTTTCCTTTGCAATTCTAAAGCAGTTTGAATGAATCTTTGTACATGTATTGTTGTACATCGTCACTAGAAAGTGCATCACATCACACTGGAGGTCCTATCTTCATGGTCAAGGTCACTGCCCAGTATTAAAGTTCTCCATCATACTTTCCCATCGTTTTATAACTGTTCTTATTGTTTTGGGTTTAATGCCATTTTTCAGCGCCTGATAGGTTATACATGGTGACCAGTATAACTTGTGGAGAAAACCCCAGTAAGAACCACTGACTCATGGAAAGATACTGGCAAACTTTCTCTCATGCCTACATTGGCTGAGCCTGAATCTAGAACCCACATGGACAGAAGTGAGATGGCAGTCATCAGCAAAGGTGAGTGCTTTAGACCACTCAGCCACCCAGGAATCAGTTTGAGATCAGTGGATGAAACTTTGTATAATTATACATCATCACTACAAGATGTGTCATTGCCACAACAGGGTCCCTATCTTCAAGGTCAAGGCATAACTCAATATTTTAATTTTAAATCCTTTTAGCCCTGTAACTTTAGAGTCATTTGAGATTAAGGTATTTAATTCTGTAGACTAATATGCCATTATCAAAAGGTATGTCAAGTACCACATTACTGTACTTTATTCTGAAGAAAAAAAGTTATAGCTCCGTATTTTCAGTTATGGTTCTTTGCATTTATATTTAGAGCCTTTTGAAAGAAGAAATGAAACACTATACTCTGTGCATGTGTGTGTGTTGTGAAGCACCTGTGGTCCTGATCTTTAAGGTCAAGGTCATATATCAATATTTAGTCAGATTTGTCCTGGTGCATTTTAATTTAAATGCTGTTTAAGATATATAGATGTAGCTTGGTGTAGTTTTGTATATAGTCACATGTTATTTGACTTCCTTGGATATCTAGTTGGTCTTAAATGAAACGAGTGCTAATCTGATGTCAAAGATCTTAAAAATCATTATTTCTACTCATCCTGAACAGAAAGTCATTATGACAGGATTTTCACCACACTGATGTTTTATGACATCTAGTTGGCTTGAAATGAAAATGGTGCTGCTTGAACATCCAGTATAATTTCCACAATGTCTTTCTTGACAATCTTGCTGTTGCTAATCCACCTGAATGGAAAGTCACATTAACATGAGTTTTTCACTAAAATATTTCTTACCATGTCTACTTGGTCCATAACAAAAATGGTGTCGATCTTACATCTAATATGGCCAGCATGGCAGTCATCTTGAAAAGTGTGTTATCATTACTCCTTCTGAATTGAAAGTCATATTGACATGGGATTTTTGCTGGAAGACATCTTATGACATCTAGTTGGTCCCAAATGAAAAAGGTGCCGTTCTAACCTCCATTATGGCTGCCTGAGTAGCCATGTTGAAAACCGTATTGCTAATTTTAAACAGAAGTCATATTAATGTGGGGTTTTCACTATGAAAATGGAATTATCACTACTCCTGAATGGATGGTCATATTTACATGGGTTTTCCACCAAATGACTTTAGTCTGGCTGGTTCTTTACGAAATGGTGTCAATTTTACATCCCTTCACGTGGAGTAGCAATAACAATATTTTCAAGATGGCTGCTGTGGCAACAATATTTGATGTCTGGGTGGCATCATTTTCATTTATGATCAACTAGACATTATAAGAAGTCTTCTGGTGAAAACCCTATTTATTCAGGAGGGGTTAGCAATAACCTTGTCTGCATGGTACCATTTTCACATAGGACCAACGTGAATTTAAGGAGAGTAGCAATACAAAGATTTTCACTATGGCTGCTGCAGCAGCCATTTTGCTTATCTGAGCAGCACTATATACATGTAGGACCAAACAGACCATGAGATGAATGTGTGTGTAAAGTTTTGGATGAACAGAGATGATAAATTTGTGTTCATGGATGGATGACAGATGGATAACAACCAACCAATCCATGAGGCTTTTCTGGTCTATCATGGTATAGCCAAAATTGTTGAATTTTATCATTCTGATCTCTTTTCTGACATTAGGGCAATCAATCAATTGCATCTTCACTGATAGATGAATGTTGACTGAGGACATTGTTGAAGTGTTCTTTGAAGTCTCTTTTTGTAACAGGACTTGACCTGAATGGATGCTTGGATTAAATGACAACACAACACAATGTGATGAAAGATGGAAGTTTATGACATGAATTGATAAAAATATGTATATCCTCTATAACTGTTACATATACAGTGTAATTCTATCACACTCCGAACACACGACTCATTTGATTACTTAACACAAACATTACAAATGGAAAAACAAAAATGTGATTCATATATTCAAAAATGAAGGTGAGATTCATATATTCAAAAATGAAGGTGAGATTCATATAATCTCATGTAATGAAAGTAAGATTCATATAATCTCATGTAATGAAAGTAAGATTCATATAATCTCATGTAATGAAAGTAAGATTCATATAATCTCATGTAATGAAGGTAATGAAAGCTAGATTCACTATTCTCACATAATGAAAGTAAGATTCAAATAATCTCATGTAATGAAAGCAATATTCATATAATCTCATGTAATGAAAGTAAGATTCATATAATCTCATGTAATGAAAGTAAGATTCATATAATCTCATATAATGAAGGTAATGAAAGTAAGATTCACATAATCTCACATAATGAAAGTAAGATTCAAATAATCTCATGTAATGAAAGTAAGATTCATATAATCTCATGTAATGAAAGTAAGATTCATATAATCTCATGCAATGAAGGTAATGAAAGTAAGATTCACATAATCTCACATAGTGAAAGTAAGATTCAAATAATCTCATGTAATGAAAGCAAGATTCATATAATCTCATGTAATGAAAGCAAGATTCATATAATCTCATGTAATGAAAGTAAGATTCATATAATCTCATGTAATGAAGGTAATGAAAGTAAGATTCACATAATCTCACATAATGAAAGTAAGATTCAAATAATCTCATGTAATGAAAGTAAGATCCATATATATCATGTAATGACGGTAATGAAAGTAGGATTCACATAATCTCACATAATGAAAGTAAGATTCAAATAAGCTCATGCAAAGAAGGTAATGAAAGTAAGATTCACATAATCTCACGTAATGAAAGTAAGATTCAAATAATCTTATGTAATGAAGGTAACACAATTGTATTCCATTGAAACAACATCATCAATTGAAACAAATATGATTAAATGAATCAACATAACAATTGTACCAAACACATGACTCGTGACTCAGTCATTTGTACAGCCCGTACAATTCATAAGCACGTATGTTTTATAAATATTTGTAAAAACTTGCAAACGAGACATGTTGGCTTGGTTTACGTGTCCACTGTCAAACCACACAGTTCTCCTGAATTCTTGGGATGGCCCGCACTTGTATTGGCCATACACACCCTTCATGGATCCACCATGCGCACAAGTTTACAAATCAGCAGTTCCATCCTTGTATGGCCTTGATGGTCACACCTGTTTCCATCCCCATACAGACATTCAGGTGGCCAGACCGACAGCCTGATATACCCACACATACACACACACGCACAGCTAAAATAAAACCAAACTGGTCATAATAACAGGTACAGAATTAAAATCTAAAGATACATGCTACTAAATTAAACTCTTAATAGCAACTTGTAACAATTCAAAAGTTCACAACGTTTCAAATCTGCGTAGTGATAAAGACAACATTTCATGCTACAACATTAAAACTGAATATGCTTCACATATCAAATAAAATAAAAACGTAACACTTACCCCTATGACTGTAGAACAAAAATGGAGAACGTACACTCCTTTACAAGATCCAAAAGACCAATGTGTCAATTAGAGAAGAAATTTGTCTTAAATCTCCAGGAGAATGAGTCTTAGTAAGGGTAAAATACCCGTGCATACCGTGCTTTTAGTGTCTCTTGCCACAAGCGATCTACGACGAGGTACGTGCTAGTTCAGTCGCTTAACTAGAAAAGCAATTATCCACCCTAGGTAACGTTGAACGCATGTACGACGAAAAGGATTAAATCGTTCTAAGGCGAAACCAAGTTATTTCTTGCCTTATTCTGTGACACTTTTCTTTGTCAGTGAGCAGCGTGGCACTGCCAGCACTCAGTATTAGAAATGTTCCTGATGACTGTGGCCCATAGATTGTCTTCAATGCATCATATAAAGTTTTCATATCACTCCTGTCTGCATAGTACTTAAATCTCATCTTCCTTATTTTTCTGCACGAGTCTTGCAGCTCTGAGTTTGCAATGGGACAGATGATTTTGGATGCAGTTGAGTACACAGTCTCTGAAGGATGCCCAGTTTTCCTCAATATTCTTGGCGTTTGTGTCGATTGTATCCGGTTGGCTGCACAATTCTTCCATGATTGCCAGTTTCTCATTCTCCAGTTTCAATTTGGTGACATTAAGCTTTTTGGCTACATTGTGCCTTGTGGACATTTTTTAGGCTGGATCCGGATAGAGTTGGAGACTATGTGCCCATGGTCGGACATCCTGCTTGTCTTTTCTCATGACGATGATGTAGTCAATAAGATGCCAGTGCCTGGAGCGTGGGTACATCCAAAACGTCTTATTGCAGTTTGGCAGGTGGAATACTGTGTTGGTGATTAGGCGCATTTTCTTGGTTGGAGAAGTCTGTCGCTGTTACATCTGCCAAGTCCATTTTTACCAATGACACTTGGTTATGTCTGGTGATCTATGCCAACTCTAGCATTGAAGTCACCAAATATGATGAGCTTGTCTGCCTTTGGTACTTATGCAGTAAGAGTGTCCAGGTCTTCATACAATTTGTCCTTTATCTCCTCTTGGTTGGTCAAGGTGGGTGCATTGGCACTGGTGATAGTTGCGTGTCTTTTCCTAGACAGTGTGAGTCTCATTTGAATTAGTTTGTTATTTATGCCCTTTGGGAGAAAATGTGACTTTGGTAACTAGCTGTGATTTGATGGCAAACCCAACACCAGCTTCACATTGCTCTTCTTTACTTTGGCCACTCCAGCTTCAACTCTGGTGAGTTTTCTTTCCAAAGCTAGGCATATTTCACTCAGGGCTGCTATCTCTATGTTGAATACAGCCCTAGTTTGTAGAGAACTGGTCAGATACTACTTCCCAACACACGAAGGACAGCTTGAACAACGTTCTTATGATCTACTCCCCAAGCCACATGAATGACAACATCTTGAACAACATTCTTATTATGTTTCTACTCCCATACCACACAAATGACAACAGCTTAAATGACAGGAATTAACTCTCTCTGTCTTAATACAGTCACCCAAATTCATATCATTATATCAGCTGGAGGGGGAGGGGGATATTTCTAGAGAATTCATGTTGAATTAAGAAAACAACATGTTTTGTTATGTGATAAACAGACTCGTATATTTATGCTAATGTCAACTGATATTTATAAAACTTTAAAAATACTAATCTTTTGTTTCCCACATGAAAAGCTTACAACAGACAGATGCTATTCAATCATTTCTCATTCGAATACGTTCCTCAGTCACATTAACATTACCAATACATGCCTTACTACCTCCTGAATCCAGATCTCCTAAAGACAAAAATTCGTTTTCTTCTGTCAAAATGTATAGACAAAGGGTAATACTTCTAGCCCATTACCTCTCCTTGGTGCCTACATGTGGCACTAGTTTAATCTTTCGATTGTAAACTCACAACATCGTTCACTTCGCTCCCTGAAACCAAATGGATATTTGTGCAGTTTTCATTCCATCCATTGAGGCTTTTGTTCTTTTCAGATGTATTAAGGACTATTTTACTTTTTACATCACTTTTTGAATCGTAACCATAATTATGTGATTTTTTTTAATTTTTTTTTATTTTTTTATTTTTTTCAGCTATGCAGACTTAGTTTCTGCGTTCTCTGACTTCATCAGTGCCAAATTAAGGCCTTCCAGAGCTCTAAGCACTGAAAAGATTATGATGTCCCCCCCTCTTACAAAATGTGAAACTCAAAAACCCCCAAAACAAAACAAAACATTAAGAGCTAAAAAGGTGGGAAAATACCAGCGTTGCCATCATTCCAAACCAAAATACTCACACATGCAGATCGAAATGGTCATATATAATCAATTCAATTTTATCATCAACATTTAATTTGAATTTTTTTTTCTTCTGTTGTCCCTGTTGGTCTGGTGACCTAAGCATGTGATAAGTGTGCTTAATGTGTAATCTGGCACTGGACCTCATGGCTCTACCTGGCTACATTGTATTAGAACCTGTTGAAGTTTGTGTTCGTGCACACTATTTAACACCCCTGGCACAGTGGATGTCTCTGATGATTATAATGCAATTAACTATTCATTTCTCGTTTTTCCTCTTTCTTAGTATGTCGTTTCAGAATCAACTATTATGACTAAGTATGCTACATGCAAGAATACCAAACCAGAGAGACTCGTGTCTCGCATATACAAAGTGCACATCATCGGCTAGCGCAGCATGTCCACCAGTTGGTCAGAAAATACATGGTGGACAGTTATAAGGAAGACTGCAAGAAACAGGGAGTGACATGTGAAATCAAGGGACTGAGAGTACTGATATTTTTGGCCTAATATGTCGTGGACGCTGTTACATCTGGGGAATTTCGATACTTTGAGGGAGCTTCCACCAAATTCTGGGAGGCCAGGTGGTGCAAGTCCCCACTCATATCCAAGCAGTGGCCTTTGGGTCTGTAAGTCCGGGTTTATAAATGATGAATGAGTGCTGTCTAGACACAACTCAGTTTTGATGCCGCATCGGCTACCGATTGTCCTATACTCATCAAGTTGAGCCATAGAATGTTAACATTGCTGGGGATCTTATTGATGGATTTGCCCGTCCATCTAACATTACCATTACTCTGGCAATACAGCCATCGACACTGCTGTAAATATGCCTCACAACCATACAGACTGTTCCTGTTTCAGACAAGTCGTTTGTACTGATTCGATGACTACATCCTGCTGATATGGCTAGCCATTTAATCATGGCTTACCCTTTTAGATGGTACCATAACAGTACTAGAGACGACAGCCACACTTCATCTATGCCTCCAGGAATGTAGTACACGCTTATTTATCTTGATCCTGTCCAGGATGACTTGCATACTGAATGTGGGGAAAACTTGACGATAGTTCATACTCAGATCCCACCATAGTGCGGACTGAGTATAGCTTTAAGTTGGCAATAACATTTATGGAATATTGCCGAACTTAGAATATCCGTCACCCCCTATTCTACGCCGGAATGCAAGGGTCAAGGCCTCAGTTGCTTCTGATGTAGGGGAGGTCGTCCCTTCCTTCAGTCTTCTCTACAGTCTGGGAAAAATCTAGGATTTTTGCCAAGCGTCTATCTGCCAAGACCAGTGACTAAGGCATTTCCTAAGCCGTCCTTTCTTGTCTGAGAGTCAGCTTCCTGCAATCGTTGCAATCTCACTGGCATATGACCCGATACCTTCATCACAGATCTCCTGGCATTAGAGAAGAACTATTGTGCAGTCAATCTTACTTTTCCTGCTTCTTTACGGTGTATAAAGACATTCTAAACTCTACTTCAAAGTTCATTCAAAGTATAGTGGCCATGTCTTTGTTGTTGGACTTGACATCGCTGGTGATTTTTCAGGTGCGGACAATGTCGGCAACGCACATTCTGCCCTGACTCTGTGAACCTCCCTTTGGATTGCCTCGGAGTCCGCTGTCCTGTGGCAAGACAGAGAATTTACGGAGGCAGGTGGCTGATGAAATGCCCCTCCATCTCTCTGCACAGCAATCATCACCTTATACATTATTTCTGATTCACCCTCAAAGGCGTAATGACTGGAGACAAGGAGAAACGGGATCGTTCGCTGCTCAACTCAAAAACCAGCTGCGATCCCAATCTATGTATGAAGAAAATATGCTAATCAGTTTCTGAGGCAGATGTGTCAAAGGGACAGAAAACAAAATTTCTCCCCCCCCCCCCAATGCCTCCGCTTTCTCGCCATGGACTTGTGTCCCCGACCACATGCAGACAACTTTCCAGTAGGTACACGATTCTTATTTGCTCTTCAACAGTACTGGATTGGTCTCTTTCCGCCATGTGAGTGGGTGATACAAATTGTGTCAGAGTGGCTTTGGTTCTCGTTTTGCAAACACTCTCCCCATTCGTCCTCTCTCTTCCTGACGGAAATACCGTCAAACTTGGTAATGGATACGCATTTTCTAGCAAGAGATCTGGACGCTCATTGAGAAGCAGATGGTGGAAATTGTTTGGATACTCCGGATGTTTCCTCAAATCCTTTTCTGATTAGGACGGCCAATGGCATTCAAGATGGAGACAGCAAAATCAATCCGCCTCTGTATCTGTCGAAACGAATTTGCCATCTGTTCCAATCTGACCGACACATATTTTCACAATCGCGTCCATCCGTCCTTACAGAAATTTCCGCGGTTTACATACCAAGGACACTGTTATCAGTCTAGTGCTCTCCCCCAGTTTCAACATAGGTCCTTGGACCTTTATGAAACTACATTACTGTATCGTATTCCTTGCTCAATATGATTACATCTATTTCCACTGTGACATATTTGTTGGACAGCCTCCAGAAACACACAATCAGTTCCATTCTATACAGAACGATTTCATCTCCCTTTTATATCAACATGGTTTTCTGATCAACTGGAAAGTCTCATCTTTGTCCATCCATATGGATATGGATTTTCCCACCCACATCAACCTGGTACATCTTCCCCACCTGTGGGTGGTCTGAAAATTGTCATCCTCACAGAATCCTTTACAACACAAAATGGGATCGCAACAAGAGAGTTTCTGCGGCTCCTTGGATTGTTCTATGAAACAGCAGATCTTATCCTAAATGGGTTGCCTCTAAATGCGCCCTCTGCATACGACCTTGCTATATCAAGGGCATCCCTCTTCCATGCTGCTTGAATACAGGATCAATTTAACGAAATAGTACTAGTGACGCAACTAAGGTTGGCTCATGACAGTAAGACCTCTCGAACAGCCTCATCTGGATGTGACCGTGTGTAGAAACGCAAACACCTGACCAATCTGTTACTGAACATCAATACTGTCTATAACCAGTGGAATCCAGAGGACACAAGTCTCAACATGAATCTCTTGTAGATGAAAGCTATCATCAAAACCTTTCATTTCTGGAGTAACCATCTTCAGAGTGTGATTGAGTTCATCATATCGGACAACTTGGTGATGATGACATACCTCCCCAAACTGGGTGGTACCAATTCACCCCAACTCTACATTCTGGTCTTGGCATTCTGTCGTTGGTGCGTACAAAGCAACATCGAAATTTATATCAGACATGTTCCCAGCAGATTCAGTGTCTTGGCTGTTTCTCTATCAAGGACGGAACAGATTCTCCATACAGAGTGGTCCCCTCATATGTTGGTCTTTCATCAGATTTGCTAGCTATGGGGTGTCCAATGACTTATCTTTTCACAATCAGGTGGAATTACAAAACCTGTCCACCTTCGTTTCCCCTGTACTGGATCCTGAGGCTTGGTCTGTCAATGCTTTTTCTCTCAGTTGAGAGGGTCCGAAGCTCTTTGCATACCCACAACGATCTCTGTTCCAAGGTTATATAGAATTCAGGGGCCAGGATTGAATATTTTCAACCACTCTCAGACCCACGTGTTCCATCCCTGACCATACTGTCTTCTTTTTCATGCTTTGATCTTATCCAGAGAGCCCTGCAACAGAAACAATTATGCCCTCAATCAAGGAAAGAAATGCATGAGCTAAAAGGCCTCCCACTTTCAAGGCTTACAAAGGGAAGTAGCATGCTTTCAGGTACTGGTGCAATGTCAAAATTGTCGACCCTTTGTGTACCTCTGTCTCACAAGCCACAAGTAGTTGACTTTTTTTTGTTGCCTGTTTTAGGAGAAAATGTTGGCTCCGATTACTACTAAGGGCACATTACATCCTCATGGTAGGGAGGATCTTGGTTATAACAATCACCTTACTGACTTCTTGTCCAACTTTGACTTGCACAGGTCTAAATCACTCACATTGTTTTTCCAAGTGGAATCTCTCCAGGGCTCTGATTTGGCTGAAATTAAAACAAATTCGGACATTGAGCCTGGACCTCATTGAGGCTCCTTTCATACAAAGCTGGTTTCCCAATAGGATTTGCTTCAGAATGCAGGGTGAATTATGTGCCCTCTCTGATGACCCAGCCTACTTTCAGTTTCGATTAGATGGCTCAGCAGCCCTTATGACGTAACTGGTTTGGTGGAATTGGTTGCCATCAGTAGGCAATCAAAAGTCATCACAAAACCTCTCTCCATTATTAAGAATGACCCAAGAAGTTTTCAAACAGGACCTGGTACGTGTGCTCAGACTTTATCTGAAGTGGACTGAGCCAGTTTGTGGAGCTCAGATGCCTCTTTTTCCCAATCAATCCTTGGAAAGTGGAAATAACACTTTAAGCCTTCTCATCATGGTGTAAGTGGTAATACACACAGCATGACATATCACTAGAACAGAGTTGCCTCATGAAAAGATCTGCTCATGAGATAACAGCAGTGGCGTACTAAAAGGGGTACTGGGGGAGAGGGGCAGACTGCCCCAGGTGACAGCCAGAAAGGAAGGGTAGGGTGGTACCATCAGAAGAGTTGAAATACCAGTACAAGTTTTCAAACCAAGTGAAAAATTTGCCAAAGTAAAAGTTATTTCCAATTTGCTTATGACAGCACTGTACTGGTTAAAAATATACTTGCAAACATAATATAGTTTTCTGTGTGTTTACATTTTAAAATTATTTGTTGGGGGTGCCAAAGAAAGCATCCACCCTGGGTGCCAAATATTTTAGGTACACCCCTGGATAACAACAGTTTTTTCCCAGTCAAACCTTCGAAAGAGGACATAACCCCTCAAGCCCTCTCATCATTGTTTAAGCAAGTAATATAATATGCATCACATACTGACATATCACTAGATCAACTGCCTCATGAAGATCACTGCTCATGACATAAGAGTAATCTCTGTGAGCCTTGCTCTGATTGTCATGTCTCTATGAAAGATCTCATCAAGACAATCGGATGGCATGCAGAGTCAACCTTCTCTAGTTTTATCTGAGACTTGACTCCACAGCTACAAACTCTGGATCTGGTAGTCTCAATAGTACAAATAACTTCCAGACCCAACTGACATGAACACAATCTCTGGACAAGCACCATATGCAGCTTTTATTGGATTCACCAGGAAATTTTATGTGGTAAAGATTTCATTATTTCTTCTTTCCAGAGGTGAAAGTAGTAAGGGAAAAGGCCGATTCTATCTCAAAGACCTCTCTCCACCCCCTCCCTCTCTCAGAACAAATACAAATTACTCTCTCAGAGACCCTAAAATTCCCACCCCAAACGATTTTCTAAAAACTAAAAGGCCGATCCTAGCTCAAATATATTTTGAGATTAAATGTGCCCATCCCCAGACTACTACAGTAATGCAGTCTGGAAAATCAATACTCTACAGTGTTTTGCTTGTAACAGATGTTGCCTCATGTACGCAGCCTGAAAAATCAATAATCATTTATCAGCCAAGCCAGGTATACATGTTCTAGAACATTCCAGAAAACGCCCACACAAAATGACTCATAATCATGGAATTTCTAGAATGTCATAATCATGGAATTTCTAGAAAACACCCACGCAGATCTATTAGTATATAAGGCAGGTAAAATTTTCTTCTGAGGCACTTTCAAGAGGACGCCTTCACCGAGCGGAATCAGGTAAGTGGCATTTTTCATATATTATTTATACCTCATTACCAATTATCAATGTTTCTACTGTTGATATTAGAAATATTTCATCACCACGATAGTAGAGACTAAACTTTACTTTACCGCTCACAAAGCGACGAGACTCAAATAAATCTTTTATTTGCGATTTGTTAAGAGGATTTTTTTTTCCGATAAAATATACTTTTGATCGATCAAGATCGATTGTAAGTTTAGTATATTTGTGTTGGCTGATCGGATTGTGAAGGTTTTTAAATTCCGCTAACAACTTCTGGCTCAATTGTTCGAGGTAATTGAAATACTCGCTGTCATCAGATCTGGTAAGAGAAAGTTTTAGCTTGTCTCGAACTGCGGTAAAACATATACCTGATGTTTCGTTATTAATTTCAACTGTCAACTGTTTGCCGTCCATCATTAGATATTTGATCTTGCTATTGTAACTATTTGTCACTGTCAAATTTTCAAACATTATTTCTAAAGTTTAGATAAAATTTCATACATTAGTCATCGAATATAATATCGAGTATAGATCTATCATTAAAACAATACCCAAGTGCAAATGTATCTACTCCATTTTCGCAATAACGTTTGTCATCAAAATTACTCAATCCGCGTTTGATAATGACATCTGTTTCAAGTTTATGATGATTCGTTCGAATAGCCATTGCTCTTATAAAACTAACACCGCCATCAAGCACGTACTTGTAATCATCAAATTTCATAAACTTTTTAACAAAATCGCGAGGTAGACCTTTTGCCTTTTTCGTTATTTTATTATTATCTAGCAATACCGCGTACATTTTACTGCGTAATCCAATAAAATATTTGATGGTGCTCGAGTTCATTTCATCTTTGAACTTACCAATAACCTTTTTATTTGTGTCTTCATGAAATTTACTGTCACGAGGGTAATCGGAAAGATCAAACAGATGTCGATTATCATATATATCCTGATAGACGTCCTCACATTCGATTTCATACACGAGCGAGTCGGTATCAGTAAACAATAATCTACTGGACGGCCATTGATTTTTAACAAAATTATAATGAAAATCGTACATGAGCCACTTCGATAAATCTAACACGGAAGCTCCAACGTAAATTGGCTTATTTAGTTTTAGATTTGTTTTTCTTCTTTGTATTGCGACAAGATTTTCATTAAAAATTTTCATGCTAACAAAATCATCGTCTGACACAAGTTTGTTTCTGCGATTGATATCATTAACTAGCTCGATATTTACGCGTTTCCTAATATTTTCCATCGTCTTACCAAAAACGGAATTGTTCATGAGCTTAAAGAAGTTTTTTTCAAAATCAGTTTTTGCTGCAGCTCTTCTCGAAGTGTTTGAGTTAATATAACCTTTCATCCACGGCGACTGATTAAACTTTAAAACTCTATGAACTTTCCTCAACACAAGACCAGCATCTACTGCTTGTTTTAAAACTTTGTAATGCAAAACATAATTTTTCTTATCGAGTAAATTTGGCACTAGTTTTTTTACCATAGAATTTTGTCTTGGTGATGCTGTTGCTTGTTGTTCTTGAGATAACAAACTATAATCTATTATCATCGATTCTGCACAGAAAGGATAATCGTTGTGTAAATTGTATAGCGAAGTTGGATAATCGAGATCAACTTCAACGAAGTACAAAACATCGTCGGGTATCTTTTTTTCTGTCTCTGATAGAAATTGCTCAGCCGTGATCCAACGAAATCCACCAAAAGGCATTGGTTCTGCCATAGAATAACCGTACAAATTATTACAATCTAGATAAATTATATACTTCGAAGGAAGATTAGGATTGTACTCTTTTAAGTATTTGTTGTTTGCTTCCGCATACTTTTTTGTTGTCACGCTAATACCGCCTCGGATACCTTTTTCGATAAAATTGAACATATCAACGTCAGTCAGTAATTCTAACCTTACTTTACTAAACTTTAACAATGCGCCCCACGACAGCCCGGGAGCAGAATAATACCAACAAGGATCTAGTCCATAATTGTTGTAGCTCACTTTTCGAAAACTTTCAAATACGTCCGCCAGCAATAAGACGTCAGTTTTTAGATACAAATCATGATAATCTCCAAACGTCTTACAATCAAATTCTTTCCAGATATCTTGTGCATATTTGTAATCATCATCGGTTATATTTTCATTTTTAAGTTGTGAGTAAAATTTGTCCTTGTCAGGTAGCGAAGTTTCATCAAATTTACTCCAATCATCGAGATACTTCGTACGGAAATACTCCTTTTTTGGTCAGTAGATTAAATTTATCACCAAAACAATCTTGTAAGTTATCAAACTCGCTACAACCTTTTACCAGCTCATCCAATGATGCTGCCATAAACTGCAGGCTGTCAAAAAAACGCAACTTACCTAGCGTAACTGACATATACTTTTCAAAATTATTTGGAATGCATTTGATTACGTTATCGAGTTTTAAACGAGATTTTACGTCAGGATCACCAAGAGCTTCTACGATAATGTGGCTATCATATCCTCGAAAGTTGTGAAGAATAACTGGAATAAAATCTGGAGCATGAAATTTTAAATTACATTGATCATGAGCCGCTCCACGGTACTGTCCGGTGAGATGGCAATGGTCACGTACTTTCTTGTTATCATCAAAAGCTTTTTCACAAATATAACAACATTCTGCTTGCTCGTGATCAGATTCTTCTTGAGATGTCAGTTTTATCATTGGAGTTACTCTTTTCAAACGATTAAATATATGATCAACTTTGCTAATCAACTGTT
>JAECUM010001023.1:0-33177 GCA_016617855.1 Megalonaias nervosa | reverse complement strand
GTCTCCACATGAATGGCTAAAGAATAATGTAGATTATTATGAACAAATACATGATGACCATAGAGCTATTGATGAGCCGCTGAAAGAGTTTTAAAGATTAATCAGACTACAGCCAGATAAAATACAATGTGAGATAATGCGTAAAGTAATTCCAGAGACAACTATGAATGATTTTTGGACTTTATGGAGACCTGCTGATTTGATAGTTGCGAGTAGAAAGATAGTTCGTGATGAACTGCAAAAGAAATTATTTACGTTACATAAAGAAAAATTTCAGACGTTACCTGTACCTTTGTGTTATCGCCCAGCAGATACTCGACGACAGAATATTGAAGTTGAAATACCAGGTGGAGACGCTGAAAATGTCCGAGTACAAACTCTTGTACTGAATGACATTGTTTTGGTTGCCATTGATGTTGTTGAGAGCGCATTAAACATGGAAAAATCACCGTGGATGTTAGGATACGCTATAACGATTCATTCGTCACAGGGATTAACTATCTCTGATACAAATATCTGGATTGTAGATGATCGTATCGAATGGTCAAACTTAGTCTATCTTGCAGTATCTCGTGTTAGAAGAATAACTTAACTACATAGGGTTATTATAGATTACGTGATAACTGAGGAAATTACTAATGACGATGCTGTAATAAAGAAAAAATTAGCGGGTTATAAACAATGTGACAAAAAAATAAGCGTGACTTTGATATTGATACTGAATTTATTATAACACTAAAACAACTACAGAATAATCATTGTGCAAGCTGTAACACGATAATGTTATGGCAATATTCAAATAATAATCCAAGACAATTTACCGTAGACAGAATTAATAGTGATCTTGGTCATACACGTGAAAATGTGATGCTGACCTGTCTTGAGTGTAATCGACGCCGGGGCACTAATTTACATAAGTGAACGTGGTGGTAATTGTGTATCTGCAGGAATTACTTGTAATTGTTCACGTACAAATCCACGCTGAGGGGCAGTAGAATCTAGTCTGTATATGGCAGGTCTTCCAGTGGATCTAACTACGCTAGAAATTGTATGTGTGGTCACGCTCCAGATAGGGTCAGTAGCTCTTTTTTTTCCACCCTCAAGCTCCCCTGGTTCGTATAAATATCTCACAGTTACATTACCTAATACTGGTTGTTCACGGCGTTGTACGTTATCGCTACAGGGTATATATTTTTTTGTTATTGCATTAGAAGGTTTCATGGAAGTTGCACGAGTAATTTCATTATTTAGCGCAGATATCACACTTGGTAACCTTGCAACCCATTCACGAGATCGCTCACCCGACTTAAAGTCAGTAGATATTTCCTTTGCGTATTGATATCCGAATAACCGCTCAGCAAGTGTTCGATTAAATCGTTCAACAATTGCTTGATCACGATGAATTTCGGTATGTCCTCATTTGATTTTAACGTTATGTCGCTTCATCAAAGATAATACTGCACCAAGAAATTCTTTGCCAGGATCAACTTGTAATAACTGTGGCCATCGTAAACCACCACGCTGATAAATTCGCTCAAACGCAGATGCAACTTCAGATGCTGTCTTTGTTGATAATGGTTCCGCTTCTTTATATCTACTTGCAACGTCAACAACAGTCAGTGCGTATTTGTACGTGCGTGATTTTCGTCCACTTGTTTTAACAGTATCATGTGGTAAAAACAAAATATCTGCTTGATGAACTTCATTGGGGATGCTGACATCAAAATGTGCGTAATGTATTTTTTTAGGTGGTGGTAGATAGATTTGCCATATTGCCTGTCGTGCTAACCATGATGCAGCAACATTATGTGAAACTTTTGCTGCTTCAGCAAGTTTACTGATTGCTGCTTTACCTCTCCAATATCCTCTCGGGGAATAATAAATGGATTTCATTATATTAGTTATATAATTAATTACCAGCCCCTAGCATTATTTTACTTTTCATAGCAGTTTTTACTAGAAAACTAGTGAGTTTTTCTCTGAGAGATTTATTAGGTATAGAATTTAACGCATGAATCAATTTCACATCTGCGAGATGTCGTTGCTGCAAATCTTTACTTTTATAAGCAACATCATGAACAGGACATGCTTGATCAATCTTATTTACTGGATACTCTCCGGGTCTTGGTTGATCTTGATCATCAAGTCGGATATCAAGTCGAGTTCCAGGACCACAGTAATTATATCCAGGAAGATGTTTCTCACCGGGGTATTTGGCCCATGGTAATCCTGGTAATTTTCCTAACAAAGCAGCAATATCCCCCCCACCTGTCTTTGATGAAATTTTTTGTACCACATTTAACGCATTTGCCTGTCAGAGCACGTCATTTATTTTTCGTTGTTATTGTTGTTAATTCAGCAGTGGGTGTAGGAATTTTACATCGAACACAATATAAACTCATATTATTTATTATATGGATATAATTGACTTTTCAGCGACACGAAAACAAGAACCAGTAAAGCACCATCCAGCGCTTCCGAATTCCATTAGAATGATTATAATAGGTCCATCTGGATCTGGTAAAACGCAGTTATTGCTTAATCTGATAATGAGATGGCTAAAGTGGAACAAACTGTATTTAGTAGCACCATCTGTAGATGATCAGAGGTGTTATGAAGTACTTAAGGATATTAATAAAAATGCAAAACTACTGGACGAAGACGGAAATGATATTATTGATTTTATAACCGATATTGATGAAGCTCCATCTGTAGATGACCTAGATGGATTCATTAATAATCTCGTAGTATACGATGATGTGATGCTGGACAGACAATCAAATCCAGCTAGAATATTTTCCAGAGGTAGACACAAGAATACAGATGTTATATACGTCACTCAGCGATATACACAAATTCCAAAAGTAATCAGAGACAACTGCAATATTTTAGTTGTGTTTAATGGAGTAGATAATTATACTCTACAGAATATTTATTATACCTGGTGTTCAGGCGACATGGACATGATTAAATTTAAAAACTTCTTTTCAAAAGCACAAGCTGTTCCGTTTGGATTTATCACGATAAATCTACATGATCCAAGATCTAGATATTGTATAAGTTTAGATAAAATCTTTGGTTAATTCATAGCAGCAGAAAGGGTGAACGACAAAAATTGAGTGACCAGACAAGTAAACTAAACGCATTATAACATAAAAAACAAAAAAGTAAAAAATAAAATAACAAAAATGAGCTAACCCAAACGATTTATTATCCGTTTTTCAAACTATATGGTGATAATAAAAGTTAGGAGGTTCGGTTTAGCGTCATTAACCTCGTTTTCAGCCTTCGTAGGAACCTTTATTTTTGCTTACGGGGTCGAGCAAAAAGATGTAGGGTTCACCCTTTCTGCTGCTGGAGGGGTTTTCGTAATGTAGGCCCTAATCACCCACTTTATATAGCTTCATTACAACAGTCCATGATAGGATTGCAAATTTATGGTTTATTTATTTGTCTATGTACTTGTATTAATTTTAGGCATTGATTAAATATTATCTGCTTCGCAGCTTTTTTCCGTATTTTCACAAATACGAGTCAAGTCAGAAAACAACTTTGAGCTTAGGATGCTTCTCATGAATTCCACAACATATCATTGTCTTATATGTTTCTGACCTATATAATTGCATTTTAAAGTTAAATCTTAAATAACATAATACCTAGGCTTTGCTTTCTATTAATTGTATATTTTTCTGAATATATTTGCCCGATGATTTACAAAAACACATCTAATAAACTGGTACTTCCCAGACATAGTGATGTCCGCCATTTCTACCCCGTTACTGGTACACTTACAGTATCAAACTGATTTTATGATGAAATAGTGTACAAGAGGCAGTTAAAATATCCAGATTGCTGATTTTATTCTTAAAACACAAATTGCTATTTACATACTATTGTTACAGTTTCGAAACACAAGTTTGTATGTTTTTATCATCCAAGGATCATATGCGTAAATTGGGTAGTGATAGGGGCCTAGTTGCCAACTTACTCGGGAAATGGATAATGGTCAATCAGCTATCAAAACACATGCCAGTGAATGTGCAAGAGTTTGTTTGTCAGTGTAATTGATATTAAAACTAGGCCTAGCTACTGATGGCTTGAAGAATACCTTTCGCTACAACACAGTACTAGAATATACTGGCCTAAGGCGAGGGGGCATCTCAGAAGGTGTAATGTACTTCTAAAAAAATCACTGGGCGAAGTCGTTTTCGCTTTCCTTACAGAAGAAGTTGAAGTTTACATTTTTTAGGCGACTTAGTCGCCCACCTCGCCTGGTAGCGTGACCCCTGTTAATATTGAAAAAAGTATTTAGATAGCTTCATTTTGGTCAAGATACTTATCATCCTTTTTACTGATTTCAGCATTCCCAGCTAACATCTCATTCCGGCAAGCTGAAATGTAGGCCAGTGGAACTGGAAGACATGTCCATTTGCTTGTATAAGAATTTGAATATATTAGAAAAAAAGACATCACAATAAGTGATGTCTGAATTAAACATTATTGGTGACATCATGAATGTTGTTATTGGAATCTAGTGTTTATGTTTCTGAATTTTTTATTACAGTACAAAGAAAAGACATAATGAAAACAGAGACATGACAAATGAATAGATCTGATGACTCTATCAAATCTATCAGCTTTTTGTGCTGTTTTAATTTTCTTCTCCAGATTTCTTGCCATTCTGCTGTGATGGATGTTCAAAAATATTTTGGTAAGTGCTGACTTACAAGGTTAAAAAAATAAAAAGTTTCTCACATTATACAGGAAAGATAGTTGTTGGATGATTAAGTTCAGCCGTATTAATTTTTCAGGTATGTCCTATTTGCAAAATGATAACTTTTATTAATATTTGTTTAAAAAAATTCTTTTACCCAATAATAATGTGGCTTAATGTTGCAAATTAATTCTTTGCCAGGACAAAAGTCTTCATTATTTTGTAGGTCATTGTACAAGTACATTAATTATTGTTTACTAGTATTCAACCATTGATAATTGTGAAGAGTTAAGAATGTATACAGTTCTTTCCATGAGGAGTTAGGGTTGAACATTGTACACAGAAAACTTTCTTGTGATAGTTTACTTTTGTGTAATTTGATTAAACTTTTTAGGTATTAAAGATTTCCATTTTGACATACTTAAACAGTTATACATTTTACATTATGTTATGTAGAACCTGTTCCTTAAATATCACTGATACACTTACAGATAGTCAACAGTATTCACTAGTACCTTTTAAAATATCACTAATACACTTATAGATAGTCTACAGTATTCACTAGTACGTTTTAAAATATCACTGATACACTTACAGATAGTCTACAGTATTCACTGGTACCTTTTAAAATATCACTGATACACTTACAGATAGTCTACAATATTCACTAGTACCTTTTAAAATATCACTGATACACTTACAGATAGTCTACAGTATTCACTAGTACCTTTTAAAATATCACTGATACACTTATAGATAGTCTACAGTATTCACTAGTACCTTTTAAAATATCACTGATACACTTATAGATAGTCTACAGTATTCACTAGTACCTTTTAAAATATCACTGATACACTTATAGATAGTCTACAGTATTCACTAGTACCTTTTAAAATATCACTGATACACTTACAGATACTCTACAGTATTTACTAGACTAGTACCTTGGGTCAATTGAATTGAATTTTAGGGAGAAGTGATTTCTCTTTTTGGGCAGAACAGGGAGAAGTCAGAGCTCAATAGGGAGAAGAGGACGTAAAGCATGAAACTCAATACATATATATATATATATATATATATATATATATATATATATATATATATATATATATATATATTGTGTTCTCTTATTTGAATTATGCCCTCTATTTCCCAGTATTCATATTTGCATTTAACATTGGATTTAAGCAATACTTTATTTTTTGGTAGAAATTTTTTTTAGCTGTTTTGGCCATATGACTCTAAAAGAGAATAATAGACACTGCATTGTCACAAAGTTAAACTGAGTACTAACTAGATTACATTATTCTAATTGCAAGTTGGTAAAAATGCTTAATCTACTACCCTGAATCAATTTTTTTTTATAGTATTTTTGTATTTATTTTTTTTATATATACTTTTTAAACTTCACAATAATGGCACTTTCAAAGATTTCTAAACACATTTGACACAACCCCTGTACCATGTACATGAGGGCAAATGCACAAGTGTCCTCATTTCTTTGTCGTGGATAAAACATTACCATAACTGTTCATATGTAACACACTAAAATGCATAAAATTAAAGACATGGCTCATTTATATTTGGTATATGAACAAACCCTTCTTTCCAACTAAATAAGCACAGATGTGAGTGCATCTATTTTTAGAAGGAGGGGTTTCCGTAATGTAATCACTCACTTTATATAGCATCATTGCAACAGCCCATGATATGATTGCAAATTTATGGTTTATTTATTTTTTCTACATACTTGTAATAATATTAGGCATTGATTAAATATTATCTGCTTCACAGCTTTTTTGCCATATTTTCACAAATACGAGTCAAGACAGAAAACAACTTTGACCTTACAACGCTTCTCGCTTAATTCCACAACGTAGCATTGTCTCTGACCTATATAATTGCATTTCAAGGTTAAATCTTAAATAACATAATACATAGGCTTTGCTTTCTATGAATTGTATATCTTTCTGTATATATTTGCTCGATGATTTATGAAAACAGACAATCTAATAAAATGGTACTTCCCAGACATAGCGATATCTGCCATTTTTTCCCCGTTACTGGTACACTTACAGTTTCAAACTAATTTTATGATGAAATAGTGTACAAGAGGCAGTTAAAATATCCAGATCACTGATTTTATTCTTAAAACACAAATTGCTATATAAATACTGTTGTTAAAGTTTCGAAACACAAGTTTCTATGTTTTTATCATCGAAAGATAATATTGCGTAAATCGGGTAGTGATGGGGGCCTAGTTGCCAACTCGGGAAATGGATAATGGTCAATCAGCTATCAAAACACATGCCAGTGAATGTGCAAGAGTTTGTCAGCGTAATTGATATCAAAACTAGGCCTAGCTACTGATGGCTTGATGAATACCTTTCGCTACAACACAGTACTAGAATAAACCTGCCTAAGGCAAGGGGGCATCTCAAAAGGTATGATTAGTCAATGTACCTCTAAAAAAGTCACTGGGTGAAGTCGTTTTCGCTTTCCTAACAGAAGAAGACGAAGTTTGCATTTTTTAGGTAACTTAGTCGCCCACTTCGTATGGTAGCATGACCCCTGCTTTTAAAATATCACTGATACACTTATAGATAGTCTACAGTATTCACTAGTACCTTTTAAAATATCACTTATACACTTATAGTCTACAGCATTCACTAGTACCTTTGGAAATATCACTGATACACTTATAGATAGTCTACATTATTCACTAGTACCTTTTAAAATATAACTGATACACTTACAGATAGTCTACAGTATTCACTAGTACCTTTTAAATATCACTGATACACTTATAGTCTACAGTATTCACTAGTACCTTTTAAATATCACTGATACACTTATAGATAGTCTTTGTGTATTTGTTAGTACCTGTTTAAAACAACAGATAAATTATAGTAGTGCTCTATGGTGATAATTGACCTTTCAGTTGATGTTATAACAGTAAAATATTTTGTTTCCTTTTAGTTCCAATCACAGATTTGAAGATTCCCATGACTGTACTAGGGTAAGTTTAGCTCCTGTCATAGACTTGACGATTCGTTTGTACTAAGAGTAGGTTTAGCTCCTTTCACAGACTTGAAGATTCTGACAACTGTACTAGGGTAAATTTAGCTGTTAGAATTGAGGATCCCCATTACTGTTCTAGAGTAAGTTTAGCTCTTATCACAGACTTGAGGATTCCCAAGACTGTACTAGGGTAAGTTTAACTCATCTAACTGGCTTAAGGATTCATACCAGATTTACTGTGGCATTATTTCTTTAAAACTTGTTCACAGTGTACAGTATTTATTGCATGAGTTTTGGGGTTTGTTTCTTTGGTATCAATCCTTGATTATTTATTGAAAAAACCTAAACATTTCTCTTTTTTCATGGACTGACTGTAACCCTAAATAGACGCAAATTGTTGTTAATATCTAAACATGTATGAGAATAAAATTTCAATTTTCTTAAACAGGAAAATATCATCTCACCATCTGGTACATACACAGGACCCAAGGGATACACCTGCTCCTTACAGGGATGTATAAATAGGGAGCTGACACCTGTTGTATGTGAACATTGTCAGAAATCCTTTTGTCTCAGGTAGGGTTTTTCTTCTCAGGTTGGGTATTTTGTCTGAGGTAGGGTCTTGTGTCTCAGGTGGGGTCTTGTGTCTCAGGTAGGTTCTTTTGTCTCAGGTTGGAATTTTTATTTATGATCACTGTATCAAAACGCAAGGCATAACTCTTAACTATGTCCATCTGTCCATCTTACTGACACCAATGTTTGATTAAAGATATGTTAAAGGACATTTTGATTTCAGGGGTTAAGGAATATCCCTATAGTCTGATGGCCAAGAAGCTAGAAGGTCAAGGCCATGGGGAGCACCTGATTAAAAATTTTTAGTGGATGATCAATGTTTGATGTTTCTCATTCAAATACATTCCCCAGTCACATTATATTAGGAATATTAGCCTGCTACCCTACTGAAATCTAAAATTTGTCTTTTTCTGTTTCAATATACAGAGGACAATAACTCTTGCCTGTTACCTCCCCTTGGCACCGCCAGGTGTTGCTAGTTTTTAGCTTTGCTGCTGTACTAGATAACATCTTTCAGTTTATCATCCAACAATCCAAGTGATTAATGTTTCTTATCTGGTAGTGCTGTTGATTCAATATATGAATTGAGATCACAGTAAAGCTGTTTACCATGGGATATAGGTATTGCTTGTGATAGTCAAAAGGTCATGATCAACGTTTCTTATTCATTTTCAGGGAAAACTTTGTATCATTTGTTTCTTGACAGACATTTAGACTTCTGACCAGACTCACCAGTATATCTGGGGAGAATGGATCCAGACATTGAATGTAAAGGTCAAAGAATGAACTTCTGTTTCGTTTTTAGGGTACATTGTTAAGAGCTGTATGAAGGCATCATAGTTTCTGTTCCCATACATGTATTATTATCAGATTGTTGCCACGTATTAGCAGAAGAATAGATTGGTTGAAAGGTCAGAGGTTGTGGTCATAGTTGTTTATGTATGTTTTATTTGTTGCAGTGACCTCATTTCAGATAAGCCATGAAGTTTATTAATTTTTCTTGCAGTAATGCCAGACATTTAAGACAGCAGAAAATCACAGTGTTAGATGCTCATGAGGACATATTGAATGTAAATTCTAACACTTTATCATGAGGACATATTGAATGTAAATTCAAAAACTTATAATATTTACCTTTTTCAGAAAAGGGGAAGGGGAGGTTTTAAGGGAAGGCCAAGAAGCACTTTGACACAGATTGTTATTGGTCTCAAATTAAAGTAACTACTCAGATATAATTGATTAGTATATCACATGTTCAGTCATAATGAGTACTGATACTTGACCTTGGGCCAGTACTAACAGCGTTTTTATTTGCTTGTCATTAAGTTATCCAATACTGCTTTATATATGAAATGAATGAAAGCAATACTTAAGATACATTTCCGAAATTATTAATTCTAGAAAAGGAATGGGTTATAGATGTTCATTTTTTAATGAAGAAATTAGCAATTTTTAGGCAATGCATTTACAGTTCTCTATCTCTTAGTCTATCAACTGTGATTTCTTGTATTCATATTTCTCAATCTCTCAGTCTCTCTATCATCTGTGATTTCTTGTATTCACATTTCTCAATCTCTCAGTATCTCTATCTACTGTGATGTCTTGTTTTCACATTTCTCAATCTCTCAGTCTCTCTATCTACTGTGATTTCTTGTTTTCACATTTCTCAATCTCTCAGTCTCTCTATCTACTGTGATTTCTTGTATTCACATTTCTCAATCTCTCAGTCTCTCTATCAACTGTGATTTCTTGTATTCACATTTCTCAATCTTTCAGTCTCTCTATCTACTGTGATTTCTTGTATTCACATTTCTCAATCTCTGTCTGTCTATCTACTGTGATTTCTTGTATTCACATTTCTTAATCTCTCAGTCTCTCTATCTACTGTGATTTCTTGTATTCACATTTCTCAGTCTCTCAGTCTCTCTATCTACTGTGATTTCTTGCATTTTGATGGCTATTAATTTCTTATATCTACAAATAAATAACATTTTGCTGTTACTTAAATGTAATGGATTGGAGTAATGGATTGAAGAAGCAGTCATTTTGGGGTTATATCTGCTAAATCTATGGAAGCTGGTATCCCAGCATCAAGAAAAATAATGAACCATGTGGGTATCTATCTATCTATCTATCTATCTATCTATCTATCTATCTATCTCTCTGTCTGTCTGTCTGTCTGCCTGCCTACCTAGCTACCTATCCATCCATCCATTCATCTCGATTCCATCCATCCATCCCTATTCCATCCATCCATCCATCGATCTGTCTATTTTGCTATCTATCTACCTACCTATCTATCTATACATCCATCTATCTATCTATCAATCGATTGACCGTTTGATCTATGTATCTATCTATCTATCTATCTATCTCAGTATCTTTCTATCTACTAGCATCTTTATTTATTTAGTTTATTTATCACCACATCCTTTTTTTTTCTCTGTCTTCTTCCCATTCTTTCTGTTATCCTTATATTAACAATACTCAAAAATAATCTATTTTTTCCAAGAAAACTGTATTGCACAGTGCATTATTTCAACTTGATCTTCTAGTGCCATGACATTTTTTTTTTCAGCCATCATCATCAGCAGGATCATACTTGTTCCAAATTTGTGGAGGAGAGAAATGCTGAGTCATCAGAACAATTCACATCCAGGACTGCTGAACATATAAAAAATATCATAGGTAGAAAAATGTCTGCTAATACTTGAGTATATTGTATTACTTCCTGTAAGAACGAGCCATACTTGTTCAGTGATAGTCTGCTGGACTCACAGTTGGAATTGATGAGTCAGCACAACCATTTCACATCCAGAAACATATGAAAAATGCCTTAAGTATCTTATCAAAGATGGAGCCATTCTGCCTTAGTGGTAGAGCAATGGACGTGCAGCCAAAAGATTGCATGATCAATTCCGACCCAGACCATTTGCTTTGGTGTGTTACTAGGCAAGGCAGTTTATTCCTGTTGCCTTGGCACCAAATAGTCAGTGATGTGCTGAGGTGCCTTGAAGTCAGACAACCCGATCAGTACTCTGCTGCAAGGTAATTGGGAATATAGGGCAAGGTAGATGGTGATAATAGGGTTCATGCACAGCTGCAAGGTAAATGGGAATATAGGGAAAGGTAAATGGGGATATAGGGCAAGGTAAGTGGGTATATAGGGTTCATGCACAGCTTTCCACATGCACACATTTACCTGGAAATTTTCAGCCTGAAGGTTCATGGTCTTTTGTCAGCACTCCGACAAACATTTATGAATTTTGTATTATGTTAGGTGCATCTCAGAGGTCCATGCTCACTACAGTTCACAACTTTACAGTCATACACGACTTTAGTGGAATGGTAGGTTATTATAAGCAGATAGATTCCTGGGGTTATAGTCTTGCTCATAGCTTATTTCTATACACTGTCAGTTACTAGAAATTTTGATGATTTGTTAATGATGTAATTATTTCTTAAAGGTAAGATCAGTTTAAATTCATTTACGACCAATGGCATCAGATCATCTGAATTTTTTTAAAAGTTAATCTTTACTTTAACTACCAGGATGGTTGACATGACCACAGATTCCAAGTCTGAATCAGGAATAATGATACACAGTTAAAGGATTGAAGTTTGTCAGTATTAAAAAATAAACAAATTATGATCCAGTTCTTAAAAAATATAAAATTATGATGAATGTGGAATTAGCTTTCATGTCGCAGGTATGTGTTAAAAATTTTAGCATAAATTTCTGTTCCTAACCAGCAAACCTGTGAGCATTATATATGGTGGCATGCATATCTGATGACCCCATAGGCCTCCATCTTTGATGTCCATGTAACAAAACCTTTTTAGGGGGCACTGACCTGGAAATGAGCTGACTTAACTCTCAAGGGGTACTGACTTGGAACATGAGCTAATTTGTTTCAAAGGGAATTAAACAGAAAAAGTTGTGTTAAAAGTCCCAGTACAATCAGAAAGTTTACCAGGTACAAGTATTCTAACCATTATAGTTAATTATATCCAAGTAAAATGACAGTCAAACCCAGTTTGACTGCCTCAAGGGGCCATACAGGGGGAAACATCTCCTGTAAATGATGTCATGGAACCTGAAAATTGAAGTTGTTCAAGGCCTTACCAATAGAATGTGGCACATTAAAATTGGATTGAAATCCAGCAAACCTTGTTAACCCTGTAAATAATGTCATGGATTCCAGTAGATCCAGCAAACCATGGTAACCCTGTCAATAATGTCATGGATTTGAGTAGATCCAGCAAACCTTGGTAACCCTGTAAATAATGTCATGGATTTGAGTAGATCCAGCAAACTTTGGTAACCCTGTAAATAATGTCATGGATTAGAGTAGATCCAACAAACTTTGGTAACCATGTAAATAATGTCATGGATTCGAGTTGATCCAGCAAACCATGGTAACCCTGTCAGTAATGTCATGTATTTGAGTAGATCCAGAAAACCTTGGTAACCCGGTCAGTAATGTCATAGATTCGAGTAGATCCAACAAACCATGGTAACCCTGTAAATAATATCATGGATTCGAGTGGATCCAGCAAACCATGGTAACCCTGTAAATAATATCATGGATTCAAGTAGATCCAGCAAACCATGGTAACCCTGTCAATAATGTCATGGATTCAAGTAGATCCAACAAACCCTGGTAACCCTGTAAATAATGTCATGGATTCGAGTAGATCTGGCAAACCATGGTAACCCTGTCAATAATATCATGGACTCAAGTAGATCCAGCAAACCATGGTAACCCTGTAAATAATGTCATGGATTCGAGTGGATCCAGCAAACCATGGTAACCCTGTAAATAATATCATGGATTCAAGTAGATCCAGCAAACCATGGTAACCCTGTAAATAATGTCATGGATTCGAGTAGATCCAACAAACCATGGTAACCCTGTAAATAATGTCATGGATTCGAGTAGATCCAGCAAACCATGGTAACCCTGTCAATAATGTCATGGACTCGAGTAGATCCAACAAACCATGGTAACCCTGTAAATAATGTCGTGGATTCCAGGAGATCCAGCAAACCATGGTAACCCTGTCAGTAATGTCATGGATTCGAGTAGATCCAACAAACCTTGGTAACTCTGATGTCATGGAACCTGAGAATTGAAGTTGTTCAAGGCCTTACTAATAGAATGTGGCATATTAAATTTGGATTGAAATCCAGCAAACCTTGTTAACCCTGTAAATAATGTCATGGAGTCCAGTAGATCCAGCAAACCTTGGTAATCCTGTCAGTAATGTAATGGATTCGAGTAGATCCAGCAAACCTTGGTAATCCTGTCAGTAATGTAATGGATTCGAGTAGATCCAGCAAACCTTGTTAACCCTGTAAATAATGTCATGGATTCCAGTAGATCCAGCAAATTTTGGTAACCCTGTAAATAATGTCATGAATTCCAGTAGATCCAGCAAACCATGGTAACCTTGTAAACAAGGTCATGGATTCGAGTAGATCTAGCAAACCTTGGCAACACTGTAAATAATGTCATGGATTCAAGTAGATCCAGCAAACCATGGTAGCCCTTTCAATAATCTCATGGATTTGAGTAGATCAAGCAAACCATGGTAACCCTGTCAATAATGTCATGGATTCAAGTAGATTCAGGAAACCTCAGTAACTCTGATGTCATGGAACCTGAAAATTGAAGTTGTTCAAGGCCTTACCAATAGAATGTGGCATATTAAATTTAGATTGAAATCCAGCAAACCTTGCTAACCCTGTCAATAATGTCATGGATTCCAGTATTTCCAGCAAACCATGGTAACCCTGTCAATAATGTCATGGATTGGAGTAGATCTAGCAAACCATGGTAACCCTGTCAATAATGTCATAGATTCGAGTAGATTCAGGAAACCCTGGTAACTCTGTAAATAATGTCATAGATTCGAGTAGATCCAGCAAACCATGGTAACCCTGCAGATAATGTCATGGATTCGAGTAGATCCAGGAAACCTTGGCAACACTGTAAATAATGTCATGGATTCAAGTAGATCCAGGAAACCTTGGTAAACTTGTAAAAATGTCAGGGATTTGAGTAGATCCAACAAACCATGGTAGCCCTGCAAATAATGTCATGGATTCGAGTAGATCCAGGAAACCTTGGCAACACTGTAAATAATGTCATGGATTCGAGTAGATCCAGGAAACCTTGGCAACACTGTAAATAATGTCATGGATTCGAGTAGATCCAGGAAACCTTGGTAACCCTGTAAATAATGTCATGGATTCCAGTAGATCCAGCAAACCATGGTAACCCTTTAAAGCTTGTTCAAAGTCTCATCAGTGTAATGTGGCAAGTCAAATTTAGTTGAAATTCAAGACACCTTGGTAAAATTGTGCTGCAGACACCAAAAACTTTAAATAAATGACGATCATGTTGCATCAGTCTTGTAAATGATATTGTGGAAAATTGGAAATTGAACTCTTTCAACATCTGATTACTGTAAATATGCATGCCAGATTTGGTTGGAATCCAAATTAAACTCTCGTTTATAAAGTTCAGCTTCAGAAAGCAGAATTAGGCAGACAGGAAATCGGGGCAATAACTGATATCAATGATAATATAGAAGGCTAGAAATTGAGCATTTTCTTTGTTTCATCAAAATAAAGCTGCACACACAGTTTGGTTCATATCCAGTGATTCCTGCTAAAGTCAGCTTGTGAAAACCAAATAGACAGATGGGCAAATAGATGAATGAACAACATTATTATTATATGGCTCTGGTCATAGGATTAATTGACAGATGGGCATACAAATAGTTGAATGAACAATATTACTATGAGGCAGTAGTCATATGTCTGATGGACAGATGGGCATACAAATAGATGAATGAACAACATTACTATACGGCTTGCATTATAATTTATATGGCTGATGGACAGATGGGCATACAAATAGATGAATGAATAACATTACTGGGCATACAAATAGATGAATGAATAACATTACTACAGGGCTCTGGTTATATTGCTGATGGTTGTTGTTGTTGTGGGGTTTAACGCCATTTTTCAGTGCACGATAGGCTATACATGGCAGCCAGTATTAATGGTGGAGGAAGAACCCGGGAAAACCCCGGAAAGAACCACCGACCCATGAGCTACTGGCAAGCTTTCTCACATATCCTCATTGGCCGAATCCGAGACTCGAACCCACACAGACAAAAGTGAGATGGCGGTGATCCGTAACGTAGAGTGCTTTAGACCACTCTGCCACTCGGGGGCCATATTGCTGATGGCCAGATGGGCATACAAATAGATGAATGAACAAGAACATTATTTCTTTAGGACTCTGCCAACTTCATTAAGCAGGGCTTTTAATAAAATGTTTTCAAATTATTTCAAAAATGAGTTTTATAAAATCAGAAAGATTAGCTATACTCTATGTGATTACAATATTTGCTGATGTTACATGATTACATTCATCCAATAGGCTAAAAAAGCCTGTGCATGTGAGAAGATATGCTAAGACTGGCTTGTGATATGTGACCTTTCCTAGATTCTGCAAAGCTTATTTCTCTCTTCCAATGCATGATAATCCTAGGCATGCAACTGTACGGGTTCTGAACCACTAATTATGCATTTAAAGTAGGTTGTCATGACCTACAATGAAAACCTCTTAAGACAGAAAGCCATTGAGACTAAATTGAATTTTTGGTATTTTGAGGCGATTTTGGTTTACTGAGGGATTTGTGTCACCTCAGAATTATTATGTGGTGACGTTTTTCTTTTACAAGTAAACATAAAAATATCAATAGCCATACATTGTTTTAGCTGTGAAAATGATGATTTCATTCCTTCATTGAGCGTCTGACCCATTTTTGTCATATTCTTATTCAGATACATTGATAATCCATCCGTTTATTTTTCCTTCCATTATTTTTCCATCCATTATTTTTCCATCCATTATTTTCCTTGATTTATTTTTCCTTTCTTTTAAATGTAAGCCTCAAAACCTGCCATGGTAAAGAAACCTAAGGGAGCTAAATCAAACAAAACTGCAGCCAGACTTTCTCTTATGAAAATGAAGATGTCAGCTGTTGGAGAAAAAGGAATTCCAGAGGAAGAAAAAGTTTACTTATGTGTCTACCTTCCCCAGGAAAATAAAGAAAAGGAAATAGTTATGTATTTCTCTAAGGTAAAGAAACAACTGAGGTGCATTGTTAAATTCATTATTATTATTATTATTATTATTATTAATTATTATTATTATTATTATTATTATTATTATTATTATTATTATTATTATTAGCAGTTGTTCAGATAAAGAAGTATCAGATGTCCACTGTAATGGACTTAAGGAATTACAGAAATGTTGTGTTACTCTACCTGATTTAGGAAAAGCCCATTCCTCAGGGTTCCATAAAAACTAGGTCTTCTACATTCCTCAGGGTTACATAAAGACTGGATCAATTACATTCCTAAGGGTTGCATACAGACTGGGTCTACTACATGCCTCATAGTTGCATATTGACTGGGTCTATGACATTCCTCAGAGTTGCATACAGACTGGGTCTACTACATGTCTCATAGTTGTATATTGACTGGTTCTACCAAATTCCTCAGAGTTGCATATAGACTGGGTATACTACATTCCTCAGGGTTGCTTACAGACTGGGTCTACTACATTCCTCAAGGTTGTATACAGACTGGGTCTACTAAATTTCTCAGGGTTGCATACAGATTGGGTTCACTATACTTCTTTGTATCAGATACTGAATGTAGCACTTAATTAGTGCAGAAATTCTCAGCTAACAGAGACTTACACATTCTAAAAATGCTAGCAGTTAGAGTATTGATTAAAATATTGGTTTCTATCATATTCACATTTGACTTGGATCTAATATTACAAATAATGGCATGTACCAGACATGCCCAGAACAGATGTCTCTACATACTTTGAAAGAGAAGTAAATTTGAATACATAGTAAAACTTACCTTAAACTAATTAATTTTGGACAACATTTTAGGCAGATTTAGCTTTAAGGCCTGTTTTTAGCAGCTGAGAAAAACTTAACTCTTTTAATGCTTGTGTTTGTTCATATAGAGAGTTGAAAATCTATTTTAAAAATGCACTCATCGAGTCAGGCAATTAAAAGTTTTTACTTGCTAGAATAAACTCTTATGCACCCAGTTATAGAATATAACAGTTGATGATGTTAATCAAATGAATTTGGTATGTGAAAGACTTTTCAAGCTTCCCTTTTGACACCATTTGTAAGAAATTCAGATTAAGACCACGCTGCTTTCCTTCTGGTTAAGTGTTTGTTCATGATGAAGACTATCTGTAAAGTGTTTGTATGAACTTGATGGCATAAAATAGAACAAACAGAAAATCCTTTTTATTACAGAGTAGTATCCTCAACAGAACAGCCATTTTTGCAGAACATGCTTTTTTTAATAAAAACATTATCTGCAGGACAATATTTTTATTTGAGAGTATTAAACATTCTCAACAGAGTATCCATTTTTAAAATAATAACATTCTTGACAGAACATCCTCTTCTTGCAGAACATCCTTTTTATTGAAGAGTAACATTCTTAATAGAACATCCTTTTTATTAAAGAATAACTCTGGTAAGCAGTGAATCAGGAGGTTGCCTGACTGCGAAGAATTTTCATTTGCCATTTCAAGTTGGGCTTCAACCCTGTTCTCTACATATAATAGTTATGCCAAAGTGAGGGTAAACCATCTTTTGATTGGTGTTGTGTAAACCTTTGCAGATTTGACTAACATGAAATGCCTGAAATGGTCGCTCAGTCAGATTTATGAACAATTGTTTTCATTTTACTTATTTACAGTGCAGCATCACATTGTATTTTGAAACTGTTGGGATAAGAAACTCATGTAGTTTCATAGTTACACACACACACACAGACACACATACACCCACACACACATGCATACACACACATACATGCACACACACACACATGCACACACACACACACACACACACACAAGAAATGCTTAATAAATGGTTATAGTATCAGTCAATACCACTGATTATCTTAGATGTAAGATGTATAAACCGAGTTAGCTGATATGGCCAAACTTATCAGAAACCATTGTAGCACAAAGGCCTTTCACCTTTATAGAGTTGATACAAGTCACCATCAAGTTTGTCCACCAGGACTGAAAACAATTTTTAAAGTGGCTTCCCCAAAGGTGCTGACAAAATTTGACAGCATTATATGATGGTGATCCCCCATCAGATATGGCTGACATTTTAAATATAGAAATGCTATAAAAATGACTTCCTCTCAAACACTGCTGAGATTGGATCAAATTTGATTGATAGCAGTGTGGCACTAAGGCATTTCAGTTTTGTACAATTGATGTTCATCAGCCTTCAGCTTTGACTTTCATTACAAAAACTAGATAAACTTTAACATCATTTCTGTAAAACTGTTGAACAGAATTCTGCTTGTAATGTACAAAATAATAATGAGCCTCCATCAAATATGGCCACTAATACTAAAAATAGAACAATTAATCATGATATTTTACAGTTTTTCTACTTTTAGTAATTGCAGTCATTTTTTATGATAAATATACACTTAGATTTTCATGCCAGGATGCTCTCTTGGTAGAAATTTATTAATCATGGAGAAGTTATTCTTATAGTTATGCAATATTAATTTAATGAATTTTACTTTATCAGGTTTGGAGTGTTGGTCATGTGGTGGATTGTATAGCTGATAAAGTAGGTCTCAGAAATGACAACAACCTGCAACATAGTAAGGTAAGTATGAAAGATAAATGTCAGCAGTGACAACAACCTGCAACATAGTAAGGTCAGTATGAAAGATAAATAGGTTCGGCTGTGACAACAATGAGTAACATTGTATAAAAAATAAGTAGATTTCAGAAATGACAACCACTTCAGGCACAGTAAGATCATTGTAAAAGATTGTTTTTGATTTTTCATAAACTTAATAAAATGTAAATGTGACTTTCCTTAAAATAATCATTGGTCTGCCTCTTCAAATGTTTAGTTAGGAATAAAACAGATTTTATGTCACTTTAATAATTTTTCTGAAATTATTAAGTTAGGTCAGTTTGTGCTCAGATGAAATATCTTGGTCAGATTTTAAATTAAACACATTCTTGAGAGAATCAAAAATATGTTGGTGTGATAAATTTAATATGGATAGTTTGTTGTTATGTTAATTTATATTTTATGTTTCATTTGCAGAAACTTCGAATGTTTACATCAGATGATGGAAATCTTTTACCAACAGAACAAACCTTAGAGAACCTTGTACAAGAAGACATTTTGTTTAGTGGTTCTTCATTGATTCTAGAATATGTGGATAATTCCTGTCTCTCTCTTAATAATATTGCGCTTTATACCAAGAAAATCTCCTAGCACTGAGTTTGTGAAGTTGTTCTATGTTTATAAATTGAATGTTATAAACATCTAAGATAATGAAATTACAGTAAAACCTGTTATGAGAGACCGCCTTTTCTGCCAACCAAAAGTGGTCTCCCAAGACAGGTGGTCTCTCATAACAGGTGTGTGAAAATGGACTGGTTTCCAGGGTCAGTAGTTAGCACTGTTGAAGAAGAAAAAAATACCCATACTCACTGTACATGTATCATATCCTTTATTCATAAATCTTGTTAAATATTGCATGCATTCCTCTCAAAATAACTTTATATAATAAAGATATACAGTGTACATCTGTCAAACAGCGTGAATCAAATTTATATTTGAACATCACATGAATATGTACATGTATGAGTACATGTATATGATTTGTGAAATAAACAAAGGTAATATTTATCCTATCCATAAGGTAACTTCATGTGGCCATAAATTTTAGAGTTGTTTCACATGCAACAAAAACTGCACAGTTAGCTATGACATATATATCTTATTCTATGCACTTAATCACTTTACTTGAAGAAATCCATTATACTTCTTTGTTCACATTGTTTACTCAGCTGATTGGTCTGAACATGTATCTCCATTTCTGAGCAAAGAAGCAAAAGTTTGGGATTCCAATGTTGTAAAACATATTCTTTAATCTCCTTTAAATGTTCTGTGACTGTAGAATGTGAAATAACCAGAGGCAAAATTTCACCAATAGATTACTTGTCACTATCACTATCAGCAGTTGGAGGAGTACCCAATTTACCTCTCTGAAGAATGTCCTTCTCCCAGTCTGGCCCTGAGAAATCATTAGGAGTTTCTAGACAGTGGTCCATATCGGCATATTCTTCCAATGCATGCCATTGAGAAGAGGTTCCATTGATGGATGCATGTCTTGTTCACTCTCTTTGCTCTCTGGCTTTATAGCTTTGACACTGACAGAAAAGCCACACTTAGCAAAACACCTTTCTATGGTGTATGCAGACATAGCATCCCACACTGACTTAATCCATAAAATGGCATCCAGAACAGTGATAGTCTTAGCTATTTCAGTTGCTGTAGAGCACTCATCTATTTTGGAAAGAATGTGTCGTAGCAGTTTCTTCCGATGATTAATTTTTACAGCCTGAATTATCCCTGCATTACATGGCTGTAGTTAGATGTTGTATTTGGGGGCAGAAAGACCAGTTTTACATTGCTAAACTTAACATATGGGTGTGCACTGCAGTTGTCTACGATAATAAAAATGTTCCGATTTTTCCTTTTCATTTTATTGTTGACAGCTGCAAGCCAGTTACAAAAGATGTCTGATGTCATCCAAGCCTTTCTGTTGGATTCATAGGCAACACCCAAAGATCTTAAATTAAATGACCTAAAACATCTTGGGTTGCGTGATTTGCCTATAACTAAGGGGTCCAGTTTTTCTCCAGTTGCACTACATGCTAACAGTAGTGTCAACCTGTCCTTTGCTTTTTTTCCCTCCTTTGCGAACATCATCTTTCTGCACTAGGGATCTGTCAGGTAGTCCACTGTAAAAGAGTCCTGTTTCATCAGCATTAAAAATATCACACAGGTTATACCCTTCAGTGATGGCTGGTAGTCTTTTTTTCCAGTCATCAACTGTCTGTAAATTCACATCAGCTGATTCTCCACTGAGCACGCTTGCTGTGATATTGTATCTATTTTTGAAGCTCTCCAGCCATCCATTTGATGCAGCAAAGTCATCATAATTCAGTTCTGCTGAGACAATAATTAATTTTTCCTGAATCTGCTTTCCACTTACTGGTATGTTTTTACTCCTTGCAACGCAAAAGCACTCCAATACTCGCTCGTTTAGATCTCCATACAATATCCATCATGCTGTAGCATATTTCCTCTGTGCTTGTGCACCTTTCTGCCGTTCGTTTCTAATGGACTCCTTGTCTTTGATAACACTCTGAACTTGCATTTTACCGAAATTTAAGCTGGCTGCTATTTTGCGAGCTGTCTCCCCTTTTTCACTTCTTTCAGTTACATTAATTCTTTCTTCCAGTGTTAGAATTTTTCTTTTTTTCATCAGAGGTTCTGCCATTGTTATAGTGTTGATGTAATAACGACCAGATGTATTTCGATTTTGATCAGGTTTTGGAGAAATGTGGAATAAAAATATATTATGTACCAATGAATGAAACCCCCAAAAATAATTAACTCATCAAGAAACAATACATTTTTTTGAGACGAAGTTTAAATCACCAGCATTATAGCTTGATAAACAAAGGTTGTGACCATCTGCACCCGGGTAAACAAATGGTGGCTTGGTGAAACACTGTAATAAAAGAAATAATTAAAAAAAAAAAATAATAATCCGGAAATTATTCTCACTTACTAGTATTAAGATAAAGACCTCATTCACCTGCAGGCATTACAGATTAACTGGAGAGATAAATGATGTACTCAACCCTGCACTGATGCCCTTTCAAAAGATTTATCACTGGGACATTAGGACTACCGGCATTGTGTGGGCTTTCACAAAGATAAAGAAAAAATACAAACCTCTAAATTGACTGCATATGTCCATCATTACTCCCTTTGATGAAAAATGGTTAATCTTACTGGCAATTCACATTACTTTGGCACAACAATGGCGGTTAGTGACATGTACTTTAGTCTGGTTTACTGCAATTTACAAATGACACCATACGCTGGACTTGTAAATTTCACAAAATTGGTAGCTAGCCAAATTTTTTTTTTTTTTTAAATACTGTATTAGAACAATCTTTATTATTTATGTGGTCATTGATACAAAGGATTAAATGATGGTTAGTGGTGTTTATCTCTCTATATGGTTGTTCAACTGTAGTGTTATTTAATGTGCACTTTGTTTGCATCCTACATATATCCTGAGCTCTCATGTTTACAAAGGATTAAGTCAAGCTCAGTGGTGTTGATCTCTGCTTTTGCGATGCGGTCATTCATAGTAGTGTCGAAATGCATATTTTGCCAAGAAATCATGGTCGTTGGTCGCGTTCAGCAGTTGGTCACTCATAACAGAGCGTTTATATAATAAAATCGATCCGTGCATTATGATTGTGGTCGGAAATGACAGGTGGTCGCTCATAGCAGAGGTCGCTCACAACAGTTTTTACTGTATATTCAAACAAATTCCGTTGTGCATACACCATGAGGTAAATTACGTTTTAGCTTATTAACAACAGAATTGGTTTTGATGGTTAGTTGCTGCTATAATGTACATATTTACTGATGTACTATATTATAGATTGTTTAGGTATGAGTTTATCATATTCTGAATCTGTAATTATCATGAATTCACTTTGTTGGGTATCAGTTCTTGTGGATTTTGTCGTTAATACAAGCCACAGATTTGAAGACCAAATTTACAATTTTTCTTTCTTGAAAAAAATAATACCCGTCATCAATTGACAAAGAAGTACTGAAAGAATAGAGCCCTTCGTCAATCCAGAAAGGAATACTGAAAAAAATTGTCATTTTTCCTAAGTATTGCTACCCACAAAAGTAAATTCATGGTAACTAATTAAGTCTTTAGTTTTTATCCTCCTCTCATAAAATGAGTTATGTCCCTTTTCCTATCCATCCATTTTTTTTGTTTGTTTTCAGCAGTCTTTCAGTTGTAAAATCTTATTTGCATATCTTCGTTAAATTTACTGTTTTTTGCCAGATGGTGAAGAATCTTCATTGTGACCATAATTTTGACCTTCAGATGTGTATATTGACCTGTATTTGAAGATTGAAAAGGATTGCTGAAACAAATTAATTCATATTAAATTTCATTTGTATAAAACTCGGTTGAAATTCAGTTTGAAACATATAGGATCTTGTTAAGAAACAACATTTTGAAGTCAGTAAAGTACCAGAACAGTTTTAAGCCATGATGTTTAATGCTGATCCAAACTTGTTGATTTAGGGCTACATGTCAAATCTGGTAAAACTCTTGGAGAAGCCATTGTCCATAAACTGAATTTAATGTTATTCAGGGGTCATAACTGTCAATAAATGATGACAAGGATGATGTTGTTTGGGGCTTAATGCCATTTCTCAGTGCAAGATAGGCCATACATGGCAGCAATTATAATTGATGGAGGAAGAACCCTGGAAAAACCGGGTAAGAACCAGTGATCCAGAGGAAGTTACTGACAGCTTTCTGACATACCCGCAATGGCTAAGATCAAGACTCGAACCGACACAGACAGTGGTGAGATGGCAGTGATCGGTAAATGTGTGCGCTTTAGACCACCTGGCCACCCGGGCCCCGACTAGGATGTAACAATCCAATATCAAGGACAACTTGTCTATATGAAATTGCACTCAATCATATTCTTATTGGATCATTGCCAGATATTTAATAAATATTATTATACAAAAGACAAATGTGTCCTTGGAACTATCAGAGGCCATTGCTCCACCAAGTGATTTCATGGTATGCTGCCAAAATGGTCCATTTTTGAGGCTGCATTTAAATAAATTTACATCAATACACTACCCAGTGATGGTCCAGAATGCTGACAGTCCAAACATTTGGAGATTGGGAAGTGTAAAACCTCCATAATAAATTCAGTTATAATCCAACAGAAATTAACATGGTTATTGTTTAGAAATAAAAATGGATCCCCCACTTTTTTTTAAAAAAAATATTAAAATTTTGTGATTATCCTTGATCCATCTTGCCATTACTTTCCAGTTTCCAGTAGTTGCTTGAGCCCATGTGTTGGGGGTGTGTGTATATGTATGTATGCATGTATGTATGTATGTATATATATATATATATATATATATATATATATATATATATATATATATATATATATATATATGACATCTGTGGATGCAATGATAATGTGGTGTTCTAGGAAGTATGGAATAAGCTAGAGCTAAGGATAAGATGTCCCCTTGAAGTGAAGCAGTACAAGCCAGCTAGTCAGAACATTCACATCTGGACAGAGATCACCAAACAGGATAAGCCATAATGAAGGAAATGTAAAAGTTAAGAATTTCGTCTTCTGTCAACCAGAACAAGGCATGTTAAAGAAGCACTTATTTTAATTAACCAGTATCATGCAAGAATACAGTTGTGACAGATGATATCACTTCACTCGTTATTTGGCTTCTAGGTCTTAAACTATGTAATAAAAGAAGTAAAACCAACAAGTTTAGTAAAATCAACAAATAATTTATTACTCTAAATTACAAGTGAAAATTTAAGAGACACCTACAGTATTGTGAAAAATTAAATCTCAAATATTTCTTAATGTCCTATTACAAGTCTAGAAGTACAGAATATTCCAAATGTGAGGACCTTTTGAAGATCAGTGCAAAATTTGGTTCCCCTGAGAAATGCATCGTGATGTTTCAGCAATTCTGTGATGACATACTTGCTTGTTTCGTGGACGACGAGTCATCTGAACCATTCAGTCACCAGTGGAGTCGGGCAAGGTTGTGTTGTGTCCCCTACCCTCTTGAGTATGATGTTTTCTGCCATGCTTACTGATGCCTTCCGAAGCTATGACACTGGGATCGACATCAGATACCTGACTGACTATGCGCAAATGTCTTGCAGCGAAAAGGCATCAGTCTTTTATAAAAAGAAAAATGGAGGTCTGCAAAGCCATTTTGTTGCTAATCCCGCTGTATGCTTGCGAAACGTGGACTTGCCAAGACGCTGAGCCATTTGCACATGAACTGCCTGAGGAAATTGATGAAGACAAGATGGCAGGATAGGGTCACATATACTGAGGTTCTCACATGTGCAGGCATTCCAGGAATCCACACTGTTGATGAAATCACAGTGTAGAAGTGCATGTCACATCACCTGGATGTCAGAAGAGCGACTAACAAAGATGGTGAGCTGAAGGAAGAAAATCTGTCTCAGGGTGGTCAGGAGAAATGCTTCAAAGATTCCCTCAAGTCTCCTTGAAGCACTTGAACAACGACCATGAGTCTTGAGGAGATGACGCACAGGATCGCTCAACCTGGTAGAGTTTCATTCATGCTGGAGCTACTGGGTTTGAGCTGGTGAGAATTGCAGAGGCAGTGCAGAAGCGCGAGCATCGTGAATCTGAAAACTGCAGTACGTCCTCAACTAATCAAGCAAACCAATGCGGCATCTCCTGTTAAGTGTACGTCAGTCAGTTCAGGGCACAAATTGGCCCGATCAGCCAGCCAGCCACTCACCTAATCACAGAGACCGAACTAGTTAGTCGTATCGTGGTTATTTTCAAACTCAAAGGACGAAAAATAATTGATATAGCAATGCAACCTAAAACGGAGAGTTCCATCCATACACACTGCCTGTTATTTCAGACTACCTGACCTTCTGCGACAATGGCGACACATAGCACAAAATCTAGTCATTGACACTACGCTACAAAGTCCAAAGCGGCTCATATATGCCCACTAAAATACTTTTTATATCACATAATATTTCTTAATGCATAACCAACGATTTCCATGTATTTTTTTTTTTTTTTTTTTTTGAGAATGCTACTACCGTGTGCATTGTTACATTGATAAAAATGAAGATCCGAAACTTTACAGTAATTTTGGGACATCAACCTTTTACAAGTTTACAAATTAAGCTTAAAACTGGGCATTTTGTCAAATGATTAGCTGCTTTTCATATGAAAATATACAGATTCTTATTTTGTTACACAACTATTGCTCCCATTGATACAGCAAGCATTATTGGGCTGGGAGAACTGTAGAAACATCCAATCATTTTGCCATGTTGAGGTATTGTATGATCCAATCTAATTGCCATCTTCTGATACTGTATGATACAATCCGACTGCCATATTGTGATATCGTATAATCCAATCCAACTGCAATGTTGTGATATTGTATCATCCAATCTAGTTGCCATGTTATGATATCGTACGATCCAATCCGATTGCAATGTTGTGATATTGTATGAAACATTCCAATTTCCATTTTGTGATATCGCATGATCCAGTCCAACTGCATTGATGTGATATCGTATAATTCAGTCAAACAACCATGTTGTGACATTGTATGATCCAATCTAATTGCAGTGTTTTCAAAGAGGCAGTACAATTTCTGAAAGGTTCTCCAGTGTTTCCCTGCATCTCTAGACTTTCGTCTAGTAATTTTCAAAACCGAATTTCTAGCTCCATATGAGTTTAAAATTTTACTAAAATTAAATGCATACTACACACACATTTTTTTATAAATCGATTCAGCTGTCTGTGGATAAATGGACGGATAGATACAAAAAGAGAAAGAAACAATTAAATGAGGAAATGTAGGTTAATGAGTTGGTTAATAGGCGGATGACCAATGGATTAACTGAGTTAGTGAAGAAAGACAGGTAAGTAATAATAAAGACAGACAGGTAGATAGACATATGAATACGATAGAATCGATCCGTCTCAATGGTCCCACACTATGCTTCATACAAAAAAAGTAAAATATTTTAAAAAAAAACTAAACTGCACAGGACTGCGGTGGAGGTTACACCGTCGGTGAAATGTTAAAATTAATTTCAGCTTCTAAGTGGTCAACTCAGAACTGTTTTCTTTTTCATCTATCCGATTTTCACCAGCAGTTGATGTGGCCCATGCCAATCGAGTACGTGATCTTTACTTCTGCTCGTACCAAAATATTCGAACACATGTTGTATTTATCTTTGCAGTAGCTTGTCCTAAATAACAGACTCGGTTTTAACCCATATATTTATTTCGGTTTCTCCTACAAACTGTTTTATACAGTTCAAACAATAAATTACATAGGTCACATTTAGCGTATTACATGAAATATTTTGTTTAATATAGGATTTCAACCTGTTTTCAAGATTTTAGCTACATCTAAATTCGAAATTCACAGATTACAGCCATTAGTTTACATTTAAGACATCTAAGTTTGTCGAAACTCCATCGTTGAGTAGTAGTGTAGTGGGATATTATAAGGACAATGGGAAAATACATTAAGAACCCCCGCCACCCCGGCGATAGTATGGGGACACGATTTATAGGGACAGAAAATCACCCTGGGATAGTATAGGGACAATGGGAATTTTGTATAGCGACAAGAGGAATGGAACAGGTAGGGTGATGTCACGGTACTGGAGATTGGTAACAATGTAGCAAGTGGCTGACCTGAATACGCGTGGCTACCACTCTAGGTAGAGACAAACACAATAGAGACAGAGACAGACATATACTAATACAAGCCCGAGATTTATCTATAAAGCATTACCTAGACCTGAAATTATGTTGGCGGTGTTCATAAATTTGCATAATTATAATGATGCTATAAATAGTTATAATCAAGGAAAAGACTAACGCCAAAATGGATGTAACTAAAAGTAACACTAAAATTACGAAATTGTCCCAGAATTTAACGGAGACTAAACATCTCCCTGAACATTAGGTTACATTGGTTTAGACTAAAAGTAGTACTAAAATTACGACATTGTCCCGGACTACAGTGGAGACTGAGAAAATCTGGAACATTAATATTCAAATGATTGTGACTAAAAGTAACGCTAAAATTACGAAATTGTCCCAGAATTTAACGGAGACTGAACATATTCCAGAAGATTAAATTATATTTGTTTAGTCTAAAAGTAGTACTAAGATTACCAAAATGTCCCAAACTCTAGTGGAGACTGAGGAAAAACTCCGGAAGATTGTATTCAGATTGCGGTGACTTAAAATATTGCACTAAATTTCCGAAAAATTTTGCGGACTTGAATGGAAACTGATAACTAGCCAGATGTTTTGGTTGTCAGAAATGGCAAAGACAAAGTGTAGCACTAAATTCTGAAATTGCACCGGACTTTAGCGGAGACTGAAAATAATCCATAGATAAATTTTAAAAATGTTACCAAGACTTAAAGTAGTACTGAAATTATTTAAACTCATACCGACCTTCGCGGAAACTGAAAAATTGTAAATAAAAACTTAAAATAAGAGATACTATAGCGTCAATGGGAATTAGCATTATGGGACCCTACTTTTTCTACTATAGCGTCAAGATTTATAGCGTCAATGGGAATTAGCATTACGGGACCCTACTTTTTCTACTATAGCGTCAAGATTTATAGCGTCAATGGGAATTAGCATTACGGGACCCTACTTTGTACTATAGCGTCAAGATTTATAGCGTCAAATGGCACACCCTGGGACACTATAGCGTCAATGGGAATTTTGTATGGGAACAATAGGAATGGAACAGGTAGGGTGACGTCACGGTACTGGACACTTGCAACAGAGAATAATGTTTTTGTGAGTTAAACATAAATTATACAACAACAACTAAAAAAAAAATTTTTAGGCAAGAAAGAATAAATCTTTTCGAGGCAGTGGAGTGGCCGTGAAAAGGGTCTTTGTCGCGAATGCATAAAACACACCATACTTACTATCCACACCAACGAATGAGAATGCATGAAACATACCATACTTGCTATCCACAACAACGTACGAGAATGCATAAAACATACACCTATATACTATCAACACCAACGAACGAGAATGCAAAAAACACACACATACTTACTATCCACATCAGCGAACGAGAATGCATAAAACACACACATATATACCATCCAAACCAACGAATGAGAATGCATAAAACACACCATACTTACTATCCACACCAACGTACGAGAATGCATAAAACATACACCTATATACTATGCACACCAACGGACAAAAATGCATAAAACACCATACTTAATATCCACACCAACGATTCAGAATGCATAAAACACACATATATACTATCCACACCAACGAATCAGAATGCATAAAACATACACCTATATACTATCAAAACCAACGAACGAGAATGCATAAAACACACACATGCTTACTATCCACACCAACGGACGAGAATGCATAAAACATACACATACTTACTATCCACACCAACGAATCAGAATGCATAAAACATACACCTATATACTATCCACACCAACGAACGAGAATGCATAAAACACCATATTTACTATCCACACCAACGAACAAGAATGCATAAAACACACAGATATATACTATCCACACCAACGAATCAGAATGCATAAAACACACCATACTTACTATCCACACCAACGAATGAGAATGCATAAAACACACCATATATACTATCCACACCAACGAATGAGAACGCATAAAACACCCGTATATACTATCCACACCAACGAACGAGAATGCATAAAACATACACAGACTTACTATCCACACCAACGAACCAGAATGCATAAAACACCACATTATCTACTATCTACACAAACGCTAGGTGAACGCATATAACACACATGCTACTATACACAAAACGCTAGGCGAACGCATAAAACGCACATTCTACTATCCAGAAAAAGCTAGGCGAACGCATAAAACACACCATATCTACTATCCACACAAACGTACGGGAACGCAAACACACACACTCACACACAACAGTAAAGGAGTGAGTGTTTATAGTAAAACTACTCTACATTCATACGAATTGGCAACTTGAATAGTGTCTCTTTTCTAGAGATCTGGTTAGCCCTGAGAAGGGCTGTTTTTCGTCTAACTCCAAATTCACCTGGCTAATGGTGACACCTTTCTGGCCTGGCACCACAAACACACAACGTCTGCTCCAGTCATTCTCCCAATTGATGCGTGTGGTTGGGAGCAAAGAGGGAGGTTGACTGGCTTCATTCTCCCAGTCTTCACTTTCAGGGATTCTGAAGACTTCACTCTGTCTTCTATACCAGATTCGAGGATGTTGTTGTTGTGGCTGTGGCTGTGGCTGTGGCTGTGGCTGAGGTAGCGGTACTGTTTGTGGAGGTGTCCTCACCTCAGGTTTGACCTCACACTGAGGTTTCATGATGATTTGAGCAGGATCAATCGTTTCTTTTCCTTCTCCTCTTCTTTCTTCTTTTTTCCTCTTCTTCCTCAAGTCTGGCACTTTCTGCAACGGCCTCCATGGCCAGCTCACCCAGGAGTCGCCTGGCATACTAAAGATGCATTTGGAGTTCAAGCAATTTAGCAATTATGCTATTCATTTTCAGTGTTGATACGTCAACGATGGGTAGCCAGACTGACAATCGCGTCGCTTTATATACTTGAAGCATGGTCGTGAAGGAAAACATCCCCTGGCACCAAAACTTACCATCACATCAAACGCGCGGACCTAAAAGAAACACTCACATTGACTTTTTTTCACTTGCAAGCACAAACACACACAATCCGACAAAACAGAGAAACGAAGTGCTTATAGACACACTTCTATTTTTTTTAAAGACACAAACACACATATTTATTTTGGCAATTGAATTAGTATGTCTTTTCTAGAGTATTGGGGTAGCCCTGAAAAGGGCTGGGTTTTTTTGTTGATGGGGAGTGATGGCAATCTTTTTTTACTGTCTAAGATTGCGTCCCCATCTGGCAGCAGGATTTCCTATACGATACGGCCAGCTTCTGCGGAAAGAGAAGGAGAACACTTTAGTGTCCACACGGCAGTCGACAAAACCTCTGTCTGGTTCTTGCTGCTGCTGTTGCTGCTGCTGTTGTTGTTGCTGTTCTCTGCTTCTGAAGTCTGTACTTCTCTGTCCAATCTTCTTGTTCTTTCTTGATTTCCTCTCTGAAGACCTCTTCTGTCAGGTCTTGGGCTATGGATAACATCCTGACATTCTCCATCTCTTCAGGCTTCGGTATCAGGTTTAGCCTGACACGATGTAAATTGACGTAAGCTTCATTCAGCTTGGTTAGTCTGGAAGGCATCTTCATAGGTTCACGAGTCAACAGTGGATGACCAGGGTGGAGACCAACCCGCTTTATATGGTTCAAACGCGGACGCGATAGAAAACATCCTTACTTGGTTTTGTTGAGTTGGAAAGTTATGATAGCGAATGACATGGTGAGGGATAGAGAGAAAGTCAAAGAGCATATATTCACAGTGTTTTTTGAAAACAAACGACAGACACATTGTTTTCAAAACACAACATTTTTTATTCAAACAACAATTACCAATTACAATTAACAATAACATCAAACAAATTATTTTTGACAAGGTTGACAACGTTGTGAAATCATGTGAGATTTCCATTGATGAAAGTCATGAGGCCATTGATGTACAATACATTGATGTTTCCTAGCAAAAGACAAAAGATAGCCATAATGGTCACAAAACTATCGATCTACTTTCTCATCGTTTCTAGAAGAGTGACGATCAAAATAAGTCACTAAATGTTCTAAAGGATATCCAAGACTGCGTTGATGAAGAAAATACACACAATATTGTCCACACACCATGGAATCTGTGCCTTGTAATTTCACATTATTGAATCGTGTCGTCTGGGCATTTCTTCTCATAAAGTCAATGATATCGTCTTCCGAAGGGGGTAATCATACGAGTCAAAATATTCCACACAATCCTCTTGAGGGAAGTAGAAGGCAACCCAGTGAGTTCCTGGGAGATGACTTTCGTCCATGTTGATGACATGAGCTTGATGGTCTTGAGGTTTGCGATGAGGTAGTTTTTCGTTAGCGCACACGACAGGATTCCAAGAAGCAGTATACGAACTATTGTTCAAAAGGTAATAAAGTTCCCAGGTATCCCTTTTTTTTGTTTTGTTATTTTTTTTTCACAGGTAATGATAAGTCATCAATTCAATTCTGACTTTTTGTTTGAAACGCTCTGTCAAGTAATCGTTTCTTCGCTCCGTCTCTGCACTCTAGATTAAGAGAGATTCGATGCGATAGATTTCTAGAGTAGTCAATGGTGGGCAGGAATGAACCCTCAAGCTTTTATACCACTCATGCAACACTACATCTTCCGAGATGAGACTCCAAGCGTAGTCCAGATACTCGTCCAATTTTTCTTCTTGACCCATCATCAGACATTTATCGTGTTGAATTTGACTGGGATGATCGTTTTGACATCCATAACAATATTTCTTACTCAGTTCCGTAATTTTATCCGCCAGGTGTTTGGCAAAACACGACACTAAATGTTGTTCTTGTTCTGGCCATCTGGACTTGATTACTACCTCGTCCTCTTTGTCTTGGTCTTTAGGTTCTGTTTTCACGCTATCCGCCCATTCCATTTCCAAAGAGTTCAGTGAGGGATAAGTGTCTTCCATTGTTTCTAATAGTCTAGAATGACTTCTCTCAAACTGTTGATTTCTGTGGTATTATCGAATTCGGCATACAAGATCACGTTGACCGTCTCGGTGAGAGCTTCTGCAAACTGAAGTTCCATACGCAGTTGACCGGCTTTTATAGGGTGGAAATGCCCCTCGTCGCTGCCTTGGTCTGGAGTGAAATCAAAGGCCCACAAGTGTAACCTCCTACATAATCTCCGTACGAAATACCGTGACTGGTGTTGGTTCCTAGTTGCCCCGTAGCTTTGTACAGGGACAAGTACGATCTCAAGTAATTTTTCTGGGCAAAGTAAGGTTCGAAGGGTCTGGTACACAAGGTCTTGCCATCGCGACTGACTTC